>SEYY01000023.1:131103-133603 GCA_009176605.1 Armadillidium nasatum | reverse complement strand
ATAATTTAATTTGTAGGTAAGAGCGATACCTTTTTTTTTTAATCAGTTTAAAAAACGAATTATAAAATTTACCCCTTTAGGGTTCAACGATACTTCTTTTCGAATCGATTTAATCGCCCATGTATATAATCGTATGAATGCACGTTTAAGAAATTAGTTTTCTTGTATTACATTAAGGTTGGAATTTGTTATCACAGTAAGAGAAGATGCGAAATGTGAGGCTTCGCCCATCAACGTTGATGGATGAACGATTAATACAAGTTGGGGAATATAAATTAGACGCTTACATCGATCACCTTAGCTATTTCGGAGGCTTTTATATTTATATATAAATACAAAGGAGAAACATTCTCAACAACAAAAATAAATAAATAAAGAAATATGTAAAGAAATGAAATAAATAAATATGTAAAAAGAATAAATTTAAAAATAGAATGAAGAAAAGATAGGAATCAGGCAATACATTTTAAACGCTATTGCTTTTATAAAATATAAAATTGATATTCCTTTTGATAAGAAGTGATATATATGCAACTTGGAAGCTTAAAGGCACACATAGATGCAAATATACAAACAAACTCATAAATATAAATATGTTATGTATGTGTGTGTATATGTGTGTGTGAGAGAGAGAGTCTGTGTGGATGTGTGTTTTAGTCAAGATATCAGTATTTTATTTCAGTTACAAATAAGAGAATGAAATGTGATTTACCGTAAGAGAAATTTGTAAATTTGAGTTCAAAAGATGAACGAAGTTCAAAGACTAAGCGAAGTTCAAAGGATGAACGAAGTTCAAAGGATAAACAAAGAGTTTATTTTCTTATTTTGAACGAATGTCAAATATAGTTTTTATTTTCTATTTGACGCACCTAAAATGTTGTTGTCACTTTTTTTTTTTTGTGTGTGTGTGTGTTCATTTTCAGTAAAATTATTTCAATACATCCGTCATGCAGTACGAGTGAGTGATGACATTCGTATCCGGGTTTAAATATTCGGAATTCTTTGTTTATAAATTTGATAACATCATTCCATTTGACCTTCACTTTATAAGCTTTTAAATTAGTCAAGTCATATAAATAAACTTATTTTGATTGGCTTTAAAATTAAACCATAATATAATTTCATGAGACATTACTGATAATAAGAATAAGAATACAAATGTATAATTTTAAAAATTTTTTCTTTCTTTTTATCTGAAAAGGACTTCTGGGATGACGAATTTGTCCTATTATAATAATAATAATGTTCTAATAATGACTATCCTTACATTTATTGCAATTTTACGACTAGAATAATAATAATAATAATAATAATAATAATAATAATAATAATAATAATAATACTAATATAATAAAAATAATAATAATATAATAATAATAATAAATAAATAAAAATAATAATAATAATAATAATAATAATTTTATAAATAATAATAATGATAATAAAATAATACTACTACTACTACTACTACTAATAATAATAATAATAATAATAATAATAATATAATAATAATAATAATAATAATGATAATAATGATAATAATATATATAAAGTTGTTTCTATTTGAATGGTAAAGTTAGTTGAAAGTAAAAATTGTTTTGCAGAAATTAAAACTTTTTCATTGAAAAGTTTTTGCCCGATTTACTTTTTTAACCTTTTCAATTAAAAACGAAATTGTTTTTCCATCTTTTATGTTTACAAGAGGAAATTTTTATTTCTTAAGAAGGTCAAGGCAGCCATAATTTAACGGGTTTTTAACGGTTTTTACGTCAGATTAGGCTTTAATTATATTATTAATTTAAAAATATATTTTTTCTTCTTCTTCTTCTTTTTGTATCTTTACAGAACATTGTTGTTCGAGGGTAAATAATAAATTTCGTTCATCTTCGTCACTCATTCAGAGTCACCACATTCAATGATTTTCTAAAGACGAAACGTCAAACTATAAACAACGAAATGCTAAAAAAAAAAAAATAAATAAATATAAAATAAAATAAAAATAAAAAGATGAACCATAATTATAATATATCCGAACCGCAACTTGAAATCTGTTCACAAAATCCACACTGTTCATCTCTGAATGTAAATATTATTATTATTATTTTTATTATTATTATTATTATTATTATTATTATTATTATTATTATTATTATTATTATTATTATTTATTTTTATTATTTTTATTATTTTTTTTTTATTATTTTTTTTATTATTATTATTATTATTATTATTATTATTATTATTATTATTATTATTATTATTATTATTATTATTATTATTATTATTATTTTTATTATTTTTATTATTATTATTTTTTTATTATTTTTATTATTATTATTTTTATTATTATTATTATTATTATTATTATTATTATTATTATTATTATTATTATTATTATTATTATTATTATTATTATTTATTATTATTATTATTATTATTATTATTATTATTATTATTATTATTATTATTATTATTATATTATTTTTTTTTTTTTTTTATT
>SEYY01000023.1:121103-123603 GCA_009176605.1 Armadillidium nasatum | reverse complement strand
TAATATATATATATATATATATATATATATATATATATATATATATATATATATATATATATATATATATATATATATATATATATATATATATATATATATATATATATATATATATATATATATATATATATATATATATATATATATATATATATGTATATATATATATATATATATATATATATATATATATATATATATATATATATTATATATATATATATATATATATATATATATATATATATATATATATATATATATATATATATATATATATATATATATATATATATATATATATATATATATATATATATATATATATATATATATATATATATATATATATATATATATATATATATATATATATATATATATATATATATATATATATATATATATATATATATATATATATATATATATATATATATATATATATATATATATATATATATATATATTTATGTATATATATATATATATATATATATATATATATATATATATATATATATATATATATATATATATATATATATATATATATATATATATATATATATATATATATATATATATATATATATATATATATATATATATATATATATGCATATATATATATATATATATATATATATATATATATATATATATATATATATATATATATATATATATATATATATATATATATATATATATATATATATATATATATATATATATATATATATATATATATATATATATATATATATATATATATATATATATATATATATATATAAAATTGGAAAGTTAATAGTAAAGAGGCGTTGATATGATTAAGTATTAAATTAATTTTCTTAATGGAGAACGTTTATAAAAGTAATTAAATTAAAATTGTTTTTGAGAAAAAATCCAAATTAAACTCTTCATATATTAAAGAAATGTATTGAAGGACGATATATTGACGTTTCCCTTTAAATTTGAGCGGATATTTTGCTCTGAAGTAACGGTACTTAAATAAATTTTATTTTAATAATTGAAAAAAATGAGTTGTGAAATCGAAGGAAGAATTGAAGTAAAAGTTTTAATGAAATACACCAACTTCAAATTCTCATTAAAATTTTTCGATTTGAAAAATAAATTTTGAATGTTCTTCATAACGAAAGAAAATCTTTCCTAACTCTATGCTTATCAATGCAGTGATTGTAGTGTCACCTTCATAGGAAAGAGAGATAATGCACTAAAAATATTTATATTAGCATTGGTGACCTTAAAGGAATCTCATGTAGGACTTTGAACACTTTTTCCTTTCCCACAAATTCGGCAATTCTCATTTACATGAAAAGAATTATCGAATACAGGGTTTAAATCTTGAATAATCTTGAATGAACTATGAACAAGAACTTGATCTCTATTCTCTAAAATTCTTCAATTGGAAACTTCTCTCCAATGTTAAATGAAAACAAATTCAGAACATTTTGGGAAACAATTACAAGAAATTTGTCTTTTTGTATTATTTTATCCCTTATATTCCCATTTATTAAATTCCATTTATTTATTTATTTTCATTTTTCACTTATTTCTTGATTTATTAATTTGTATTTATTTATTAATTAATTAATATTTTTATTATTTATTTATTTACTTATTTGTGTACATATTTGCTTTTGAATTAATTTATTTAATTCTTTATCTATTTATTTGAAACTATTCTATAAAATACGATATATAAATTTTAAACCTTCACACACACAATATATATATATATATATATATATATATATATATATATATATATATATATATATATATATATATATATATATATATATATATATATATATATATATATATATATATATATATATGGGACTTTATGTTATTCATAATCTTCAAGTTTAATTATTCAAAGAAAAGGAAAAATTTTAATAAAATATCAGCTCATAATTCGATAAAAAATTATTTATTTATTTATTTTTATTATTATTATTATTAATATTATTATTATTATTACTATTATTATTACTATTATTATAACTATTATTATTATTATTATTAATATCATTATTATTATAACTTAATATTATTATTATATTATTATTATTATTATAATTGTTTTTATTATTATCGTTATTCTTATTATTATTATTTTCATTAATATAGTTTTTCATTATTATTTTTACTGCTTTCATCATCATCATTATTATTATTATTATTAATATTATTATTATTATTATTATTATTATTATTATTATTATTATTATTATTATTATTATTATTTGTACTTGTAGAAAAAATCTGTTTTATCAGAGTATTTGTGCGTGTATTGGAATTAGTTTAGCAACTGTATTATTAAAATGGGGACCGTTTATTCTTCCAGTATGTTAACATGCTAATAATTAAAAAATAAATAATAATAATAATAATAATAATAATAAATAATAATAATAATAATAATAATAATAATAATAATAACAATAACAATAACAATAACAAT
>SEYY01000023.1:66103-106103 GCA_009176605.1 Armadillidium nasatum | reverse complement strand
AAAAGAAATCATGAAAAAAAAGTTAAGGTAGTCATAGTTAAAATTGTTAACTTCAAATACTCACTTATTAATTTATTTTTAAAAATATCAAAACTTTGAAAGTTTTTAATGAAGAACGAATTGATACAAATCGACATTTATTTCTAGTTCAATAAAAACGAGACAAAATATAACTTTTTCAACTGAAGAGTAAAAACAATGAATTAAAACTCAATTGCTGACTAAACTTTTTTACTTGCTCGTTCAAGTAAGTTGAATTGTCTTTTCAGATCAGTTTATAGCTCCATTATTATTATTATTATTATTATTATTATTATTATTATTATTATTATTATTATTATTTTGTATTAATTAGTTGTCTTTTCAGATCAGTTTATAGCTCCATTATTATTATTATTATTATTATTATTATTATTATTATATTATTATATATTATTATTATTATTATTATTATTATTATTATTATTTATTATTATTATTATTATTATTATTATTATTATTATTATTATTTATTTATTTTTTATTTATTTATTTATTATTTATAATTTTTTATTTTTTTTGTAATATGTCAAAAAATGAATAAATTTTATGAAGATAAATTTGCCAAAAAAAAAAAAAATAATAATAAAAATTTATGAAGAATTTACGAATCATGAATCAATAGAAATTTTAACGAAAAAAAAAAATAAAAAAAAAAATAAATAAAACGGAATCTGTGTATATAGTTCTTCAGAAGAAGAAGAAATCGATGTGAAAGAATTACAGATGGAATTAAAGGAAGATGTGGAAGTCAAAATAGAAAGAAGAAAAACTTCAGTAATGAGGAAAACGATTTTTAAATCAACAATTTACTATCTTCAAAACAATATATATAATATATATATATATATATATATATATATATATATATATATATATATATATATATATATATATATATATATATATATATATATATATATATATATATATATATATATATATATATATATATATATATATATATATATATATATATATATATATATATATATATATATATATATATATATATATATATATATATATATAATATTATAATATATAATATATATATATAAATTATATATTTTAAATATATATAATTATATATATATATATATATATATATATAGATATATATTATAAATATATATATAGATATTATATAGATAGTATATATATAATATATATATAATAATAAAATATATATAAATATATTATATATATATATATATATATATATATATATAGTATATATATATATATACACTTTTCCAGGAAGACCAGATAATATAGGATAATTCCAGGAAAAGTTCCTTTGATCAGAAAAAACAATAACTGCCGTTAGAATATCCATAAAATTTTGGGTAAAAGACAATGCTACATAAATATTGATAAAGATTATGATATCTAATGCAGTAATTAATTTCTAATAAAGCTTATTATGTATATATTTTCCTAAGTGCTTGAATGTGCCGCTAAACACGTTTAAGTCTTTTTAGTCAAATTAGTAGGTAGGTAGATGATCTATTGCCTAATAGGTTTTACTTTTTAAGAAAAAATATGATGGAAGGAATACAAATCCTTTCCTAAAATAAAGGATCTTAAATTAAGTCAAAATAAATTAAATAAATGAATATCTTACCTTTTACCTAACGATAATCCTCATTCTACTTTAGATTATATCCCATAATACCTAAAACTGTAATAAAAAATAAAGTATAAGTTGAAGACAAAAGATAATGGGTAAGTTAAAGATAAGAAGTTGCGTTTGCTTACTTATTTTATTAATATTTTAAGTGAACGCGAAATGAATTCTATTGAATTTCTTGAGCACGTTATAAGAAGATAAGTTAACGAAGTGAATGCAAATTAAAAACTTTTTGTATTAAGTATTTTCTTTAGGTTGTTGTAGTTGCCGAACTAACAATTAATTATTAGATAGAAACTAAATTAATAACTTTAATATAAAACTTGAAATATAATTATTTAAAGCAATAAGATAATTATTTGAAATAAAAAAAATAAATAGGTGCAAGTATATAGAGTTTTTCAGGAAAAAAAAAATTTAAGATTTCAAACTACCTACTCTTTCTGCAAATGTTAGATTCGCTCCCTAATACAGTTTCCTAATAAAAGGTTCCCATACATAGGATCGCTGTCGAAACTCAATGATGGAATAAAATCTTAGAAACAAAGGAAAGCAAAAATAATGGAATTTAGATTTTAACATTTAGTGAAATTTGTAAATATTTGCTTAAACCCCCCCAAAAAAATTAATAATAATAATAATAATAATAATAATAATAATAATAATAATAATAGATATAAATTTGCTAAAGTTGGCTATAAAAGCTGATTTTGTTTCATCACAAATTCATTTCAAATCTGAGAAATTTCATCAAAAGGTAGATGAAATATTATTTCATAATATTTCATCTATCTTGCCGTTGGCAACTTGGCATACTAAACCCACTAGAGCGGAAGCTGAGGAACGTGAAGCCGTGAATACGGGAAGATTTTGGCAGAACTTCAGGCTGTGAATTATGAAAAGTGATGTTATGTTTTACCACCACGGTAGATCTCATGGGTAGCCAATGGGATACTATTATTTGGTAACTTCAAGCAATATAAAATATATTATATTGTGCTTCAAAGGTGCTTGTTGACATTGTAAAGTAGGAAGTAGTTTATCGTTCCAAGAAGAAAACAGGATCAAGGCTGAAAGAAATTGTTAGAATTTAAGTTTCTACCAAGCCTAATCTACATTCAAGTAAACAATATCTGTTCAAGAACAACAGCTTATATTTTAATTTTTTTGTATTAGAAAATATTTGTTAAATAAATAACAAGAAGCCTAAACATTCAAAAGTACAGTAAAATTTCCTGTGAATGTTCTAAAATACTTAGTACTAAGTTTCCGATGTAGTGCTAAGGATTACTAGATGAGAACTCATAATAATCATAAATTCAACATGATAGATTAGGCCTAAATATAGGCTAGGCAAGTTAAAAATCAATGACACAGGATTCGGGAACTCATTTTAATTTATAAATATTACAGAAGAACATAGGAAGAATAGAGATAGTAAGAATCATGAAAGCTTTCAAGACTATCCTAGTCAAAGAGATAGTAGATACACATGCAAAATACATTACCCATTATACAGTTTATAAATTAAACAGTAATGTTGAACAACCATCCCTAATGGTTTGTCAATTCCATCATATTGGTTATAATAACCCCATGTAGATTAACTTTTATATATGAACCGACCGGGGCCCTGGCCCCGGCTAAAAATCAGGGAAAACTCGGGGTTGCCGGCCGGGGTTAAAATGGCAAATTATACAAATTTATTTTTTTTTAATTTTCAGCCGATTCTGCTGAAACTTTCAGTGTATATAGATTTTTTACCGGTAAGAAAAGTCCATTTCTAGCGTTTTTCCGAGTATTACGGTTAAAAGTTTTTTATTTTTATTTTTTTATTTTTTTTTTTTTGGAAATTTTACCCTTTTTCAATAGAATGGCGGTGCCAAACCACTTTTTAGAATGAGCTGAAAGTTGGACTATTTATTTAAAATTATATGGGCTACAAAAGCCTCTAATAGACTTTTGTTCCCAGAGTTATAGAAAAAATGTTATAAGCCAAAAACTGACCAAGTTTAGAAAAAAAAAAATTTTTTGAACTTAAAAAATCCACCTTTTCAGACAAAATCTTTTTTAAAAAAATACAACTATAACATTTCCTATTTTTGGTGTGTATAGAGGAGGGGTGGGGCTACAAATTCCTCTATGTACTTTATTCGATGAGATTCGTTGGTTTTGAGATATAGCCTTCAAAAAGGTCCATTTTTGGCCAAATTTCAAAAATTCCCAAAGTTTGAGAGGCTATATCTCGCTTCAAACAAAGGGCATTTAAAAATGCACTAAATAAAAATTGTTGCCCTGTTCCTCTTCTAAACAATATTCACAAATAAAAAAAAATAGTGGGTATCATTTTTTTTTTAAATAATTTTTTCCTCCAGAAGGGTATGATTTTTGCAAATTTTTTTTCAAGTGCTTATAACTTTTTTCTAGACGTGATATCAAAAATCTATTCCCACCAATGCAAGAAATTGGGGCAAAGGTATTCAGTTAAATTTTCAGCTCATGTGGACCAGTGGTTTGACCCAGTTATTCATTTTTTTCAACTTTGGGTCCAAATAAGTTTCAAACCGTTATAGACTCAAAAAAATGCTCGAAATCAACTCAGAACTTCGTGAAAAAATTCACATACTTTGAAAATTTCAGCTCAATCAGTCAAATAATTAAAAAAAAATTTCAAACAAAATATAAGAAAATTAAGATTTTTTTCTTTTCTGTTTCTTTTGACCGCTCCTTTTCTGCTAGTGAATGTTCATCTTTGTGTTTTGATTTTAGATACTCCAAAAAGATTTGGTTGAAATTTTTTTTACTTGTAGCACCCGGAGGTTCTCTTCTAATTTTCTGACTGCAGATGTTACATTTAGCTATTTCGAGCCTTATCCTGAAACATTGTAAAGTATTCAAATACTGCAGAAGCTGATCTTTTAGCCATATTGACTGAAAGTATAAACAAAATAATAATTTTTAAATAATGCAGCTAAATGATACAAGTTTGATACAAAGCAATAAAATAACAATGATATGTATAAATACAGGTTAAATTGATAATTTTATATCTTACATTTTTTCAAACTTTACCTTAGGGTCTTACTTAAGTAAACATGTTAAATCACTATTATGAATTAGAATAATTTTTTTTTTAAATTTTTGTACTTTTTTTAAACTTTAAATATACAAAACTGTAATTTTCTGATTTTTTTTTATAGAGAAAATGCATATAATCATGAATTTAAGTGAATGTTGCCCATTCTACTCCTTCCTTACAATTAAATAAACCTTATATCTAATTTTCTTAACCTTAAATTTCAGTGCTTTTGACCTCTTTACAAATTTTAGGAAACCCCGGCCAAATTCCAGCCCCGGTCGGTCCCTACTTTTATAATTAATTAACATCCTACCAGTTAGGTGCTTTCTTAAATATTGCAAGTAAATTAGACTCAACTTTTTGTGGCAAAAACTATTCTGAAAATTTAATAATTATTACTGAATAAATATTTTCTTACATTAAGATAGTTTAACTATTTAACTATCCTTATGGCGTATTGCTTTCCATAGTTTGCTATAAAAATTTTTTAATCTCAGTATTATTGATAGGTGTAAATATTACGGCATGTAAACTTTTATCATAGGAACATAGGAAAATAGAGACATCATATTCCTCTTTAGAAATTAACTTTTGACAGAGCACATTCTTAGCTCTTTTAGCCTCTCCTTATAACTCATACTCGCAAAACCAGAAATCATCCATCCTGTTCTACTTTTTTCAGTATATCAATATCTTAAATAAGGGACCACCCAAACCTGTGCACAATACTTCAGTAATGGCCTAATATACCATAGTTATTATACAGTATATTCAATAACCTCTTTACCCTTGTAAATAATATAATTTATTATACATAATATCTTACTAGCTCTATTTCTTATTTCCAAATACTGATCTGTCATTTAGATTATATTACTCATAATAATTACACCCAAATCCTTTTCTTGGTCCACAGACTCAAGCCAATCTCCATTCATAGTTAAATCTTTTATTTGAATAACCGCTATGAAAAGCCTTACACAATTTTATAGCACTATTGCTATATTCGTTAGTTGTGTATGTATTTTTTTTTTTCTCATACGTAATTTTAATACATATAATATTGCAAGGAGAGGGGGACTTTAATAGCAAATAATGTATTTTTAATAATTTTTTTTTTAAATATTACTTCTCTTATTTTAATATATATGCAATTAAAAGATTTCACTATATTTTATTCTTTTCACTATATTTTATTAACAAAAAAGAGTTTAAAATTTTTTATTCCTTCTCTCTCCCTCCCCTCTCCTACTTTATCAATATGAAGAAACTTTAAAGGCGGGAAAAACAGGTAAATGTATCTTTCTAAGTAGTGAATTTTATTATATATATATATATATATAATATATATATATATATATATATATATATATATACATATATATATATATATATATATATATATATATTATATATAATATATATATATATATATATTATTTTTAAATAACTTTACAAAATACCCAACAATTTCTCCATCTCATCCGCAAGTCTTCTACCCTTTCTAAACTCAAATCCACCCAAAATTCTTCTAACTCCATCCATCCATCTCCACTTCTTCCCTCTCCCTAACCTTCCACCTCGGATCTAAGTACCTTATTCTGTCCTCATTCATTTTATCAAACCATTTTAAACCCTCCTCCGCTCTAGCAACCCTCTTCCATTTACACATCTCTCATTTCTATCCTATTACTTTAATATCGCTTCAAATCATCTCAAAGACATTCAAACTTAGCTCTAGGTTTTCATACATTATAAGTATTATATAATACTTCTACACCCCCCAAACATCTCTTTCATATCCTCATAACTTTATGGATGACTTTCAATCTCATATTTACACATTTCCTCTCAAACTCTCTACAAGTGTTCTTAATTTTCTTAGAATGCCACCAACAATCATCTATACATATATATATATATATATATATATGTATATATATATATATATATATATATATATATATATATATATATATATATATATATATATATATATATATATATATATATATATATATATATATATATATATATATACATATTCAAAATTATGAAGATGAATTGGTCTTAAATTAATTTTTGGGGTTAAATGGGCTGTGGAAAATGATTTTGTAAACTAAAAAAACAAAATTTTAAAAAGTAACAAAAAGTAATACATATGATGATTTAACAACACATAATACTACTTTAATGGTGAATTATCATTATCGTTGCACTGCCATGTTGCTGGATCAGTCTTGGAGGAAATTGTATAAAATTTTATTGCTACTTTGGAGCCAAAATAAAATTTTTTCATAATATATTGAAACTACGAAAATGAAATATTATGAAATAAAGCAAATTAGGCATATTAATTTGTTTTTAAAGCAATTTTTTAATATTAATATATATATATATATATATATATATATATATATATATATATATATATATATATATATATATATATATATATATATATATATATATATATATATAGTTAAAAAAAAATTGCTTTAAATAATTGAATATGCCTAATTTACTTTATTTCATATTATTTTGTCCTCATAGTTTCAATATATTAAAAATTTTTTTTTTTTTTTTTTTTAGCTTTGAAATAGGTTTAAAATTATGTATGATGCCCTCCAACGCTGATACAGCAACCTGGTAGTCCAAAACCAAACGATAATACAACATTAAAGTCCAACACTGTTTTGTTCAGATCACGTAGTTATTACTTTCTTAATTAAATTTAAAAAAAATTTTTGGTGTTTTTTGTTTATAAAATCATTTTCTGTGGCCCAATTAACCAAAAAAAAAAAACAAAATAAACATTTTCAGACCAGTTTGTCATGGTAGTTTCGATATACGAAGAAAAAAATCTGCTACTTGAAAAGACACATTTACCTAAAAAAAATTTCTAGTATTAAACAGTGCAAAATTCTGTTATCATAATGTAAGCATTAAATCTGTAAAAAGAATAAAGTATATTTTTGTCAAATTTCAAAGATGGAGCTAGTATTGAAGGGAAGAAATCTTTACTAAGATAGATAATGTAAGAGTTTTCAACCCATGCTTTCTTAGTCAGATGTTCCAAATTTACATAGTACTTAATATATGGAAATTTTATTTAAAATATATATATATATATACAGTGTTTTCAGTATTGTACTTAATATCTTATACCAGTATTTAAAATTTTACCACATTTTTCAGTTTAAGGTATTACCAAACCAGAACTTGAATGTAATGGCAGAGAACTTAGAGGAGGAAATAATTGATCAAAATGAATCATCAGATACCGTTTCTTTTGACAGAATTATGGGACATTTACAAGAAATAATTTTGAGTATGTAGTTTCAATATATTTTGCATATATATATATATATATATATATATATATATATATATATATATATATATATATATATATATATATATATATATATATATATATATATATATATATATATATATATATATATATATATATATATATATATATATATATATATATATATATATATATATATATATATATATATAATATTTTTTTTTTTTTTTTTGCTTATGACAGGTGAAGATTTCATCTGTATTCGAGATATGTTCTTTGATGATCATTGTAAAATATTTGAAGACAAAGAAGAAAATAAATTGGAATACACATCTATTTTTGAAAATTATGTAAGTTCTATATTATTTATATTCATTTACCTAATGATTTTTGTTTATACCAACACAGAGCAATTTATTGAGTTTACAAAAGCTGAAAAATTAGTTTCTTAATAGAAAGAAGGCTATTAGCACATAGGGTTTAAAGGACAACATAAGATAGTTCATAATAGAAGAAATTGAGAATGAACCATAAATAAATTGAATAAAGAGGAGTGAACTTGTGAAATTCTTGAGTAGAGAAGAGAGTTTTAATGAATTTGAAAGTCAGGGATTTTGGAAACCCGGAGGAAAAAGATAAAAAGATGAATCCTTCCTGTTAAGAAAATGGTAAAAACTTCCATACCCATTTTTATGTAAAAATATTTATTTAAACCTTACATTAGATATAATGCTGATTTAAGATATAATTAGCTTCCTTTATTTGTGTAGCATTAAAAAAAAATAAATTAATAAAATGTATTTATAAAAAGATAGAACATGGAACAGTTTTTAATGGGACCATGTAAATTTGTACATGTGTATTAACTAATGTTAATTGCTTAAGTGACATAATTATTATTATTATTTGCAAATGTAAATGTACCATTTTTTTTCTGAATAGATATTGGAAAATTGAAGTTTATTTATGTATTTATATTTGGTAGGTAGACTTAGTTGAAGGTTACCTGGAGTCCGAGTTACGAGAACGTAATCAAGACTTTGATATGTCAGTGTTTTTAAAAGAAATAGAATCAGAATCGAACAAGGATTGTATTGACAGTGAAGTAGTTGACCTCTTGACCACATTTTCAGATTTTTCATCTTTCAAAGCAGCCATGTTGGAAGCCAAAAAAGTGAGCACATTATTTGTTGTTTCTTCAATTTTAGTTTTGTGAAGTATTTAATTATTATTATTATTATTATTATTATTATTATTATTATTATTATTATTATTATTACAGGCATCCCTTGATTAACGCTATTTTAGTTTACACAAAAATCGATTAGCTTAGTAAAATAATTTTGAATCGTCGCTTGATGTACGCAAAACTGATTAGCACGTTTTAATTTTCCTACGCTTGGATGTTTCTCGTGGTACAAGGGTTGCCAATGTAATATTATGTCTTGCACATGATCGAACAGTGGACACTCAGTCATTAGTGTGTTCAGTAATTTTTGTGAAAGATATTGTTGCTATTGAAGAAATCTTGATTTCGAGGGAGTTGGCACTGAAAATGTTCAAGAACTAATAGATTCCACTTGTAAAGAATTAAGCAATGAAGATCTTGAGATTGAACAGCAACGTGCATTAGAAGATGACTAAATGGAATACAAAGTAGATAATGATCCTACTTAGATGAATATCAAAGAACTTGATGAAATATTTCGAACTTTTAATGCCCTTAGAGAACAGATTACCAGCATGTATAAAGATTTAAATCACACTGTGATCGTACGGATCCCGATATTTTAATCCTAATCCCGATGTGAAAATTTTAATCCCAAAAAATCCCGGTATCCCGGTATTCTGATACCGATGTCCCTATTATTTTATGGTGAAAGAATTTTGTAATTTGGCTAAAATATTTCAAAGAATATTCATACAATTTCAATGAAAAGTTCAACCACCATTCAACATTTCCGATTTATATAATTGCCAAACATGAGCACACGCGTGAAACAACAAACCCTCTTTTCATCTTTTAGATCTGACAGTAGTGGACGAGAAATTATTTCAGCGTTTCTACGAAGGATCAGACAAAACGAAAAAACTGTTTGTTTACCAGTTTCTATAGCTGTAATGTTTGGTGGTTCTGTTCTACACTTCTACTGTTTTGAAATTCCTTGAAATTTTTTGTTATTTTTGATCAGGAGGAGTGTATAATGTAAGTTTAGGATATACTTTATTGTATTTTATTCAAATTTCAAATAGTAAATTATTTGCATTGAAATTAGCTTATATATATATATATATATATATATATATATATATATATATATATATATATATATATATATATATATATATATATATATATATATATATATATATATATATATATATATATATATATATATATATATATATATATATATATATATATATATATATATATATATATATATATATATATATATATATATATATATATTACCTCTGGTGGGTAAAGGCCAGAGGCCTACCAAATTTCCACCAGAGAAATGAGAAAATCGGGATCCTGGTCAGATTAAAGGCAGACATATCACGAGACACGGCCTCTGAAGGTGTGTAAGTCATAGGAAACTGGGAAAATACATGAAGGGAGTGCGTTCCAGACTTTACAAGTAGAGTATATGTATGATTGAGCATAGCGGTTAAGTCTGGGGACAGAGAAAGGATGAGACTGTGTAGAAAGATGTGTCGCCCGAGCTCTTCGCCCAGGGATCTATTCTGGGACGTTTATTTTTTAATATATATTCCAATGACTTTCCAAATTGTCATAATTCCTTACATTCGCAATATGCAGACTACACTGCTATCTTAATATCAAATAAGAGATATTGCCAAACTAAACTCTAAAGTAAACAATGTGCTGAAGAACATTATAACATGGGTAGAAACAAACAAACTCTCCCTAAATTTAAATAAAATATTTTCTGGTACTAACAAATCAAAAAAATCCTGTGCAGCTTAATGTTAAAGCTAAAAATAATAACTAGTAGTTGAAGAACGTCTGCAAAATTATTAGGCGTTTATCTTCAATGATAAACTAACTTTCAAAGAATATATCAAGAGTCTTGTGAGCAAGCTATCTTATGCAAACTATGCTTTCCTAAAGATATATTCTAAAAAACCTTTACTACAGTCTTGTCTATCCCCATCTACTCTACTGTCTGTCAATATGGGGTTGTACAAGTGAGTACTTGTTACAACCTCTGGTAACTATGCAGAAAAAGAAAATTCGTATATTATCAGGATTGCATAATAATTATGAACATACAAACCCACTTTTCAAAACATTATACTCTCTCTGTAAGCAGCCACATCTTTAAAGTAATAAATGGAAGTGCGAATCAACATTTAACTAACCTAATAATGCAGAATCAAACTGCGAGAACTACCAATCTCCGTATCACAAAATCATTTACACTAGACAAGGAAAATACTTTTTAAATCTTAGAGGGCCACCTCATACAAGGGTATGTGTGAGTGGAATAGTTTCCCTATAAACCATCAGCAATCACCACTGTAGGGTCATTTAGGAATGCCGTTAAAAAAATACTAAAGAGTATTTATATACGTATCTTCTTTAAATATTAGTTACAGTGATGATGATGATGGTAGTGATTGTTATTATTACTATCGTAATCATTATTACTGTTTTATTTTATTATTTTAATTTTGTTGCAATATTATTATTATTATTAGTTATTGAGGTTAGTTATTTTATTATTATTATTATTATTATTATTGTACTTGGTACTATTAATATTACTATTAAAAAAAAAAATTAAAAAAAAAAAATTTGATTTTTTTTTTTTTTTTTTTTTTTTTTTTTTTTTTTTTAGATTTTTCTTGGATAAAAAGATATAATAAATAATTCATATGTGAATTTAGAATGTTTGAAACAAAAGGGAAGAATTCGTCACCCCAGAAGCCCTTTTCGGTTGAAAAGAAATTAAAAATGGTTAAAATTATATATTTGTTTTCTTTTTACTTGAATTAAAGTTTTTTTTATTTTGATTTATTATTATTATTATTATTATTTTTGTGATCAGAATATGTCACTTCGAACCCGAGGGTAACTATACCATATTTTCCGATTGGAGAAGGAGTTTCTAACTGCTGCTTCACCTTTCAACTAGAAACCCTTTGGTCTCTGCCACTCAAAAATGTATGGGCTCTTCCTTTGCCTTTGAAGAAACATATTGCGCTGTGTTGGATCCCTTCCCATGTTGGTATTCCTGGAAACGAACAGGCCTATAGGATGGCCAAACATGCTGCTTCTCATCGGATATCGAATGCCCAATACCTCCCTCTTGCTGTATGCCTAAGCCTCTACCCCACTACGGATCTTTGTTTCTGCCCGTTGGGGTTTTCTTTCTGGATGGCAAACTTTTTGGGCAGAGGATACGCTTGGCTCCAAACTCCGGGCCGTCAAGCCCGTCATTGAACGTTGGTCTTTGTGTCGACGGAATTGCCACCTGGAGGTAGTCCAGGCTCGATTACGTCTGGGTCATACCAACTTCACTCATGGTTTCCTTATGGTGCGTGTAGCTCCCCGCCTTGTCCATTTTGCTCCTTTCTCGGTTGTTCATCTCTTGGTGGGCTGCGAGGCTGTCTCCGCCCTTCGACGCACGTACATTCCTGATGATGTGCTCCATATCCCTCTCCGGTGCGCTTGGCTCATATACTATCCGACTCTGCTCACTTTCGTAGTGATCGTTTTTTTTTTTTCGCTTTCCTGTTGACCTTGAACATTTTATATAAAATTTAATCTTTCCTTTCTGTTCGTATTCCGTTTTGTCTATGGATTACCCCTGGTGTTAGTTTCCTGACACGGTATTGCCGCATTCCAGTGAGCTGTGGGGATCCCTGTACATTTACCATAAAAAAAAAGTTATTATTGATTACCGTGAACTTGGTCATTTGCATTATTTTCATTTTATTTTTCCTCCTTATTTTTACAGGCCAAAGAAACTGTTTCAACTTCAGAGTCACTCGAAGGATTACTCACTATAAAAAGTGTATAGATCATCCTTTTATATATATATATATATATATATAATATATATATATATATATATATATATATATATATATATATATATATATATATATATATATATATATATATATATATATATATATATTGTAATTTGCACACCATAATGTCAAGAATCCTGCTGTTGTGAGTCGTAGGGTGGTCATATTCTGGGTTTGAGTTCAGAGTGCGTACATGTGTTTGCTGTCGTACACATTCTAATTTGTAAAGTTGTAGGTTTTCTTTCTTATTTTAATCATACCAATAGATTCTCCATATAATGATGATATAATATTGATAATATATATAATATATATATATATATATATATATATATATAATATATAATATATATATATATATATATATATATATATATAATATATATATATATATATATATATATATATATATATATATATATAATATAAACACTATAAACCGTGTAAAATTTAGACAGTATAACAACAGGAAATAAAAACAAAAATTAAAATAATAATAAACTAGAGCCTGAAAGAGGAAGGGTGGCTATCCCTTCGAAAGCCTTGCTCCAATTTTAATTTTTGTTTTTATTTCCTGTGGGGTGTTATAACTGTCTATATATATATATATATATATATATATATATATATATATATATATATATATATATATATATATATATATATATATATATATATATATATATATATATATATATATTATATATGGGTCAATCCATTTTTTCCGTACCGATGATGGCCGCTCGATAATTTTAGAAAACTTTTATATTTTGCATGGCGTTAATGTTATCACTGGGAAGTTCAAAACCACCATTCGTTTTTGTAGATTTACTCTGGTTGTGACAGGGTGAGCCAAAATGTTAGACCAGGTGGAGCCAAATTTTCACTTAATAGAGGCTAACATTTTAAGTAATATCTCCAAATTGGTAATTCTTATACCAAATTTCATAGAGATTGATTTGTTAGGGATACTTTAAGGTACATTTGGCCTTTCCTGTTTTTTTTGTGAAAATAATATTTCACCATGAAAATGAATCCGAAAAATTGTGTTAAAAATCGAAGAAATTTCCATTTTCGTGGGTGTATTATTAAAAGAAGGAAATAATTTAACGATATAAAATTTTGTGTGATGATACATACTAAAGTATGGTTTAACTTAAATCTTATTTGAAGTTGGGTAAATATTTTTAAAACAATTTACAGGGTGTTCAAAAATCAATTTTTCGGAAAATTGGTAACTTTGAACCTTAATATCTCTGGTTTGGTAAGTGCTAAAAATCTGAAATTTTCACACATTATACTACTACCATAGATGTTCCTTGACCTGCAATATAAACTTTGGTACTTGCTTATTTTAAGAAATACAGCCATTCAAAAATGCTAAAAAAAAAAAATTTAAAGTTGTTTTTTTTAATTATAGTTATTTTTTTTCAAGACAATACATAGACAAATGAAATAGTGTGGCATCAAGGAGAAATGAAAACAAAGTTAAAAAAAATTTAATTATAAGGTTAATATACATAAGAATGTACCATTATATCTACTTTAAATGACAAAATTAACTCAATAACTTTTAAAAAGTTGATATATATATATATATATATATATATATATATATATATATATATATATATATATATATATATATATATATATATATATATATATATATATATATATATATATATATATATATATATATAATATATATATATATATATATATATATATATATATATATATATATATATATATATATATATATATATATATAGATATATATATATATATATATATATATATATATATATATATATATATTATATATATATATATATATATATATATATATATATATATATATATATATATATATATATATATATATATAAGTTTTGTTAACATTTGCCATCACCAAAAAGATTTCGCATTAAAAGCTGAATGGCATTTCTTTGCATCTTGCCACGGGAAAAATGCCTGTGATGGGGTTGGAGGAACAACAAAGCACGAATTAAGCAAAGTCAGCTTACAAAGAACAACAACACACCAAATTCTTAATATTGACCAAATATATTCATTCTGCAAAGAGAAATTAAGAGGAATAACTTATTTTCTCGTAAAAGATGAAGAAATTAATGAACACATTGAAAGACTTAAAACGAGATATGAAAATTGTTTGAGAATTAAGGGAACAAGAAACTTTCACAAATACTTTCCACTTTCAGAGAACATATTTAGGTGCTATCCAACCTCAAAAACCGACGTTTACGAAGACCACTGTCAGCAAAATTGTTTCATTAAGTTTAGAGATAAATGACACAGTAGGTTGCGTATATGATGACCAATGGTGGATTGGAAAGGTAGAAGAAATAAGTGTGGAGAACGATGATGTTTACATACATTTTTATCATCCTTCCGGACCCAGAACTTCATTCAAGATGTCAGCTTGCGATCGGGTATGGATCCCAATGAAAAATATTTTAAGAAAACTTTCTGGGCTTGAAATGAAAATGTCATTAAAAGGCAGAAATTACAACATCTCAAAAAAGTTTCCGAAGAAATCTCTCTTCTTCTGAACAATCACAGTTATAGCTCAAAGTATATATATATATATATATATATATATATATATATATATATATATATATATATATATATATATATATATATATATATATATATATATATATATATATATATATATATATATATATATAATATATATATATATATATATACACACCCGCTCATTTTATTTTGCATTTAAAGGTTTTTTTTTGTTATAATCATATATATATATATATATATATATATATATATATATATATATATATATATATATATATATATATATATATATATATATATATATATATATATATATATATATATATATATATATAACTTTTTAAAAGTTATTGAGTTAATTTTGTCATTTAAAGTAGATATAATGGTACATTCTTATGTATATTAACCTTATAATTAAAAGTTTATATTGCAGGTCAAGGAACATCTATGGTAGTAGTATAATGTGTGAAAATTTCAGATTTTTAGCACTTACCCAACCAGATATATTAAGGTTCAAAGTTACCAATTTTCCGAAAAATTGATTTTTGAACACCCTGTAAATTGTTTTAAAAATATTTACCCAACTTCAAATAAGATTTAAGTTAAACCATACTTTAGTATGTATCATCACACAAAATTTTATATCGTTAAATTATTTCCTTCTTTTAATAATACACCCATGAAAATGGAAATTTCTTCGATTTTTAACACAATTTTTCGGATTCATTTTCATGGTGAAATATTATTTTCACAAAAAAAACAGGAAAGGCCAAATGTACCTTAAAGTATCCCTAACAAATCAATCTCTATGAAATTTGGTATAAGAATTACCAATATGGAGATATTACTTAAAATGTTATACTCTATTAAGTGAAAATTTGGCTCCACCTGGTCTAACATTTTGGCTCACCCTGTTACAACCAGAGTAAATACAAAAACGAATGGTGGTTTTGAACTTCCCAGGGATAACATTAACGCCATGCAAAATATAAAAGTTTTCTAAAATTATCGAGCGGCCAACTTCCATTATTTTGGTACGGAAAAAATGGATTGACCCATATATATATATATATATATATATATATATATATATATATATATATATATATATATATATATATATATATATATATATATATATATATATATATATATATATATATATATATATATATATATATATATATATATATATATATATATATATATATATATATATATATATATATATATATATATATATATATATATATATATATATATATATATATATATATATATATATATATATATATATATATATATATATATATATATATATATATATATATATATATATATATATATATATATATATATAATATATATATATATATATATATATATAAATTTATATATATATATATATATATATATATATATATATATATATATATATATATATATATATATATATATATATATATATATATATATATATATATATATATATATATATATATATATAAAAGTGCATCTCCAGCTACCTTTCTTTTCGAGAATGAAGTTCAAAATTCATTAAAATTAATATTACAAGTGTTATGAATGTAAAAGTGAAAATTCACTCGTAGAATAGATTTGACAAGGTAAAAATGGTAAATATAAACTCTGTGTCGCCAACCCAAGAAACTCCAGCCAAATCTCTTAGTCTCAAGGTGAGTTTGTTATTGTTTATTTTTATTTTTTCTGTCGACTTTACATTCTGTTCTTTATATCCAGATATGTCTCGGTACTCCAGCATTTAGATTCCCCAGGAATAACTTTTGTTTGTTTATACTCCCGAAAACTTCCCCAAGTTTGTCAAAATTTGATTTTTAGACAATGATTTTACATTGATTTTGACAAATTGTAAAAGTTTGATTTTGAGACAATTTTGAATAGTCCTCTTTGTTGCAACCACACACATTACTACAGTGCTTTACATAGAAAACCTAGAAAGCTGGAGTCTGATACTGACATATTACCTAATAATTCGCTTAACTTTATGGATATAGTGAGCCGTGGGGTTTGTATGTCCTTTTGGATTACTCATTCGTCTTATGATTATTTTCTAATTATCTTCCACCTTCCAGTTACTTAGACCAAAATTTATCAAAGTTCGTTGATATATTGCTCATCTTGAAAGTCTTCCTTAAATTTTTTAAGTAGTTCGTGCCAATAGCTTCTGTTTCTGCCAAATTCAGTGACATTCTTATTGAAATTACATCATCGGTATTGACTATCTGTATATAGCTATATACATACTATCATGTCAAACTTTCTTACTCGTATTCTAATATTTAATCCTTGTTGTTCGTTATGAACTCTCGAATTTCTTTTCTTTCTAACATTTAACCTGATATATTAACACACACACTCCAAAATTTGAGAAATCAGATTTGAGCTACATGTCACACTTAATAGTTTTTATGGCTTTTAAATTCTTGCCAAAAGAATACCACATTTTGTAGGATATCTCCTTACTTCAAGAGGCAAGTATATTCCTTATAATTAAAGCCAAACTGTGCACGATTTTCTACAGTTTATGGTGCCGGATGGATGTAGGTTTATTGTACTGTTCCGATATGAATTCAAGTCTGCAATAAGATCTTTATAGGACTGCTAGTGAGCTTTGCTCCTTTCAATTAATTTGCAAGGCACCTTCCGTTTTCTGCTTACTGCAAACTTCAGTTACGTGTCAATTCTTTAGCTTAATCGAAGCTCCGCCAGCACCTATAATCCTATTATCGAGCTGCCTAAAACACACTACTTTGATTCCCCAAATTCTTGTATGTACAATTCTTACTGCTCAAATAGCGGTATTCATTTTACGGAGCATGAACAACCCCTTAAGATTTTTTGAGAGCTCTTCTTTTTTATTCATGATTTTACTATAAGTTTCTTATACTTTGCCTTCCTAGAGAAACTCAAGTTTAACATCTTTTTGTCTTTGAATAACTTGCGTTTAATATAAATTTGAGATCTGACCAATTCTTACAACCAATTTAAGATTCTAAACTTTTTTAGTAATTGTTATAGTAATGTCTGAAGTATAGGAACCTTATATATATAATGATTGTTCTTCATTTCTCGTTTGACGACTTTTATGCAGTCAAGATTTTTTCAAAACCCATCTTTTTCTTTAACGTCTTACAAATTTCTTATTTTTTGTTCCAGTTTTTTGCATTCATCATCATCAACTATCTTACATTGTTACACAATTTTTCTTCTGTACTACTTGTATCTGAACTGAAATTATTAATTTACATTCAAGCCAGAATCAGTAAATTTTCACTGCCTCCAGCGCCACTAAAATTGTTCATAACTCTTATTCCAAAGCTCCCGTCAGTTAGTCGATTTGCTTAATTGTCTGCAGGCAAAAAGGATTTCTAATCCTTTCTTTTTTTTTTTTTTTTTTAAATTTAAATTTTTTTTTTTAAATATTGTGGTGTTCAGAAAATATCAATTATTGTTTTTTCTCGCTTCAACAATTATTACCTAATAGTTCGCGTAACTTTCTTTTTATAATCTCTGAAGAAGTTTTCTCTCTTTTGAAGAAAAGTACATTTTTTTCTATTATATATATTATATATATATATATATATATATATATATATATATATATATATATATATATATATATATATATATATATATATATATATATATATATATATATATATATATATATATATATATATATATATATATATATATATATATATATATATATATATATATATATATATATATATATATATATATATATATATATATATATATATATATATATATATATATATAATAAAATACGCAACTTAAATTATTAAAGTTTTCCAGTAAATAACCCAAATTGTTATAAAGGTTGTACAATTTGAATTTTTCATATTAAATAAAAATTTGTCCAATCAAATATTGATATAAATATAAATTGATGGAGTAGTGTTTGTGTAACAATCTCATTTTTATATCTCGAATATAACTTTTTTTTTTGAGTTGTGTCACTTTTGAACTAAGGATGCGATATATTATATTACCAAAGAGTTTTGTTAATTGTCTATTTATTTATTTATTTATTTTATTTTGCTCTTCTTTAAGTTTATTCTTTTACAAATTATTGTAATATTTATTTATTTTATACTCGGAATTAAGAAATGGTCAATTGGTTTATCATTTTTTTTTTTTAAATGTTTGAAGTCCTTGGTAAATTCTAGTTTTAACACCAATAGTTTATTATGTAGAAGGTAAAGAGGAAACATTAACATCAAAATTGTTTATTTTCTAGTTTACTAATTATGGTGAAAAAGTTGATGAATTAATGAGACGCTTTAGAATGGTATAAATTGAAATAATTATAAAATTTGATACACTTTTTATGGTCTCTTGTTTGTAGGATTAAAGCCGGTTATGGAGAAGTCTAGTCATTCCTTCTTTTTATATTTTATGTATTTTTTCTATTTAAATATTTTAAGTAAAGTTTGATTTTTGATTAGGAATTTATTTTTCTCTATCCTTTTCAATTTTATTTAAAATATTATTGTAAAGGATTATCCTTCAAAATTTTAAGTAAGAGTTTAACTTCAAACAAGGTTTACTCAAAAAAAAATTAATAGTTTATGAAAATGAAGTATTTACTATTTATTAATGTTGGTAAGAAATGATTCTTGTACGATTTTTTGATACAATTTTCAAAAAAAAATTTTTTTTGGTATGGTTCTTCAGGAGGTAAAAGAAATTCTAAATGAATATCATTTACAGAGAAAAGGATAGATCTCTACGAAAGGGAAGTAGTGTTCATAATTATTAAAAGGACGTTAACGCTATATTTAACTTATTTTTTATCCAAATGATAAATAACCTGCTCCAAAATTTCCAATAATAAAGATAATGTAATGTGAACACGATATACTTTCAATGGTTATAATCTCAGTCAGCAGTAAAGCAAAACTATTTGTCTACTGGATATCATCGAGCAGGAAATATATACTACTTCGTATCCGATCTAACACCTGAAACTTTTAAGTTTGTTTAAACAGGTTGCCTTAACAAAAGGTTGTAAAAAAATAAACTAGAATTTAATATTTTCATTTTTAGATATGAAGATATCTTGTATTACAAGAGTCACCCTGGATAAATTAATATTCCATTTTTCAAATTATATTCCGAATGATTATGAACAAAAAAAATATTTAAATATTTTGTTTATGGTTTTAAAGTTTCAAAAATGTTACAATTAAAGACATTTGTCCTTATGATGAAATTTGAAAGCAGCTTATATTTTTATAGGGTTTAAATTTTAATTTCAGTAAACAGGATTATTTAAAAACTCCTAATTGAACTTTTGCAATAAAAAAAAATTTAAATCACTCTATCATTACTTTCAGAAAACATATAAGTAAGATGATCTCATTCCAGTAATTATTTAATGTTCGTTTATTCATATTCCAATTGAGTGACTTTTACTTATTGAATAATATTCATACACATATCCTTAATTGATATCTCTTTACCAAGTTATGTAGTTTCTCTCATTTTCCGGGTGTCATGCATCCGATTTAGATTCCCCTAATTAATGACTGACACAATCTGATCAAGTTAAAAACGACAAGTCCCCTTATCTCTTTAATCATCCTGCGTGTGTGTATCATTAGTGGTCTTAATTTTACCAGATTAAATATCCCTTGTGTTAACCTGTATGATACAGTCTGGTAACATGAAACCAACTCTACTAACCTTTTCGAAATTGTTTATCTGGATTCGCTTACTCGCAATTAGTATCAAGATCATGAGAAATTTTTTGCATGTTAGAAACCTTCGCAAAGCAATGTAACAGTGAAAAATAAGTAAACTTATTGCATGAAAACCAAAATCGTTGGCAGTTTTCTCATCAATTTGCTTGTGTTGACGATTTGTAAAAGAAATAAATAAATATAAATTTTTGGTCAATTTCCAGTTTGAAAGTTTTGACAGAGTATCGTTTTCGCAAATGTGTCTACCATTTGACCAAAATTACATTATCTTGTCTATAGATTGTCGTTTATTTTAAATATTTCGATACTTCTCTTAATATTTTAGCTTTTATTGACATTTATGATCAAAATGTCGACTTTATTTATTTTATACCCTATTATAATCATCCGATGATGATAATTATGATTATGGTTAGAGTAGCAAATACATAGTACATGAACATGTCCACAGTAGGCTCCACCCCAAATCGGTAAACCATTGGAATGATTATGAAGGCAAGAGTAAGGCCTGCCGTACATTAGCAAAACTTACTTTTAATATGAAACTCGTTGTTTCATCATTAGTAAAAGAATATGTAAATTATTAAAATTAATTTGAAATTAAAATTGTATTTTCTCTGCGATTTAGTCAAAAGACATATTGTTGAAAGATTTGGAGAAGTGAAAAAATTTTGTCTACCATTATACTTTTTGCAAAATTTTGTTGTCGTCATGTCAACGATTCCATTAGTATCACAATTCGGTCTTTCCCACGAAATATACAAATCCCACCAGTCTTACCTTGCTTACCCCGTTTTTGTTCCACTTATAAATTAAATATATGTATTAAAATCGTAGAATAAATATACCGAACCAGTAGTGCTAAAAGTTCAAACAAACAAACAAAGTTTGCACATACATGGTCTCTTTAAGCCAACTCTTGATGCTAAAATTTTTAAGTTGTTGTCTGCCTATTACAGTTTAAAATCCATCTGCAATGAGAAATACAAATCTTTAATATAAAAAAAAAATAATCTTCATAACTTTAATATAACTTTTCTTTTTAAAAGACTTTTTCACTTTTTACATTCTTGGAAGAGAAACTAAAATCATTAAATATCTAAATGTTACCTATTTTTTCCAATGAAATGTCTATCCTGACTATCATTTTCGTGGAAATGTCAAAATATTCTGTACACAAAATTTAATCAATGGAGTCTTGTTCTTTTAACAAAGTTGTTGATGTTCCGGCAATTTACTTTTCAATAGATGATAAAAGGACTTGTAATTTCAGGATAATTAACACGCAATTGCTGAAATAAACCTGAAATAAATAAGGATAACAACGACCCAAAAATAAATTCATCAGCCAGAAATAATTAATGCACTATGCATAAACAACGTAAGGATTAAGAAATAATCATATATAATACATAAATGTAATATATATATATATATATATATATATATATATATATATATATATATATATATATATATATATATATATATATATATATATATATATATATATATATATATATATATATATATATATATATATATATATATATATATATATATATATATATATATATATATATATATATATATATATATATATATATATATATATATATATATATATATATATATATAATCAAATTTACAACGTTTTAAATATTCAAGTGGAATGAAATTTACAGAAATCATTTTCTTTACACGTTTATATCTCTCTCTTTTTCTTTTTACAATTTTGCATCAATTATTAAACATATTTCATGAGAATTAAAGTTTAAGTTAGCAGCAAAGTTTTGAGAAGAACAATTTCCTCCCTTATTATCATACCTTTAATGCACATGATTAATGTTTATCATTCATAAATTTGCAAATAAATTTCTGTCTACATGCTAGAGTTATCAACTTATAATATAGTGTAAGCATGTGTGTATCTGAGTTTTGGTACATAAAATCGTTGCATAGCTAATTAAAGATATGCTTGAAATGGTAAAAATGACTAGGGCATATTTAAATACACTTAAAATAAGATATATACATTTGAACATTAACCCTATATATAAATAAGGCCACCTATTTAAACCTTTTGGTATCGATTATGGTGAGGTTTTTCCTTAACAAGCTTAATGCACTTTTTGCAAGACACAAATTTAATATACTTTAACATGAGAATTTACACATAAATGAACTTAAACAGCTGTATTTGTCCAAGTTATTCATAAAAGTATAGTTAGGAACCTAAATACAATATTAAAAAGAAGTCTATTTAAATGGAAAGTGTTCACGGGATTGTCAACTTTCAATTAATGAAAGATAAATGGAAATGAATGTCAAAAGGTAAAACTAAGTGGACATATAAATAGATGGTAATATCGCTCACAATATCCCAATGCCAATTATAAAAGCGCATATATGTAAATACTACTAATACCACAAATTAAGAACCATTTCAAATTTTGGTTCGAGAAATACATAAATTTTGTCAATTGGAGAATATAGAGACTGAACTATCCATTTAATTATTATGAAAGCCAAGTATTCAGTAACGATGTTTGGTTAATAAATTCTAATTTCGTAATACGCTAAAAATGAACTGAAGATAAGCTCTTAATTTCTAATCGCTTTAGAGATATTACAACAAGCAAATTGTTCTTATGTAATCCCCAGATTTTCTCATATTTTTCGTTGCAATTCATTTATTCGATTTTACCAAACAATGACAATGGCTCAGGGTCTTATTTGCTTTTGGAAAAATACTCGCCAAATATTAAGAGTGAATTAAGTTTTGAAGTGAGTTCTTCAAGTAATCATGAAGTCCAATTACAAAAACTTTTAATATTCTGCAATGTTATGAAGCTACATCACCAATAATATACAAACAAATAAAATTTAAGAGGTAGTGTCAATAGCAATGAACTGTCGTATAAATGCTAAATAAAATATACAAATTATCCAATAGCTTGATGTATATAATTTAGTTTTCTTTTTAAACAAAGTAAATAATGAAGAAGAGTCCTCTATAAGAGAAATTAACATCTTTGGATAAAAATAAACTTTGAAACTGATTATAGAAGAATCTCGCTTAATATTTATTTTGTGAGGGGCAGTGTCACTTAAGAATTCATTCTAGAAATCATATTCTATTTGTTAGTATCACAAGGCGAAGTTACGAAAGATTTGTTTTGAAAAAAAAATCAAGAATATTTAAATTAGGTTACGAATACAGCTTATAAATGCAGCAAAAAAGGTTAACATTCTAATCTTTGCTGAATAATAAATAGGAATAATTATATTGATTTCAATAAATAAAAAATAATAGAACTAACAAAAGATTTTAAAAAAAATTATGGCACAAGAAAACCCCAACAAATATTAACCCTCTTGACAAGCTTTAATATTTGACTAACAATATGATCACTGTTAAAACACCGAAATCATAAACCAGGCAATCAAGATGGAAAGATTTTCACATGGTAACTAATTTGTTTTAAGGCCGCCACAGATTAATTAAAAACGAATGTCACCAATTTAAATCAAACTAATATTTTTATAAAAATAAAAATTAATAAATATTTAATATAGACAAAGTCTCCCTTATACAAGCCATTCGAATGTAGTGGTTATTCTTTATCAGAATTCCTCGCACTGAGTATAAAGTCATGAGACAATTTTATATGTTAAGTATGGGTCAAATTTTCTCCTTTCATAGTTTGAGTCAGAATATCCTGGCAAGATAAGACTCTTGTAGTAAAACTGTGCTTCACTGGAGGTAATATTGATAAGATGACCATTCCCACTACGAGAAATTTTATCAATATGGACGCTGTGGAATTGAAGGTCTATTCTGTGGGACTCTAGGAGGTACCGATGGTAATGGTCTTCTGCAATCAGAATGATAAATCAAATTACAATATCACGAAAGTAATATTTAAAACTATTTTGGGTTCAAATTAATGATTATCTCAAACGGTTATTTAAGCAGCACTAAAGAATGAGTCATCCAATTGTATATATATATTATATATATATATATATATATATATATATATATATATATATATATATATATATATATATATATATATATATATATATATATATATATATATATATATATATATATATATATATATATATATATATATATATATATATATATATTAATATTATATATATAAAAGAGAGTAGTTAAGATGAAAAAAATGTAATAGGTCATGCAGAATCACTTATCTTTTAAATAATGAAGATCCTCTAATAAGGGAGGCACATTTGTGAAACAATGTTTATTAAAAGATAATTAAAGTCTATTTATAATTTTATATATAAAAAGAAAGTGAGAAAGAGGAAGGGAGAGAAAAGGAAAGAAGAGAGAGAGAGAGAGGAGTTAAAGAGGTAAAACCATTTTTAAAAAAAAAATAATAAAAATAAAAAAAAAATAAAAAGTATAATAAAATAATAATATTAAAAATTTAAAAATAGAAAGCGAATTATTTATCATTATTAATTTAAGGTTAAAACTCATCAATAAACTGTGAATCATCTTTATTATTATTATTATTACTATTTATTATTATTATTCAAAACAATTTTTTTTTTTAATTTTAACTAACAATAATAAGGATAAATATTGATAAGGATCTCACACAGAGATCCTCAAATATCCGTCTGTGCAAAATAACAATTATTACAGTAACAACGGCTATATATTATATATATATATATATATATATATATATATATATATATATATAGTTATTATATATATATATATATATATATATATATATATATATATATATATATATATATATATATATATATATATATATATATATATATATATATATAATATATATATATATATATATATATATATATATATATATATATATATATATATATATATATATATATATATATAATATATATATATATATATATATATATATATATATATATATATATATATATATATATATATATATATATATATATATATATATATATATATATATATATATATATATATTATATATATATATAATATATATATATATATATATATATATATATATATATATATATATATATATATATATATATATATATATATATATATATATATATATATATAAAATAAAAACTATTTACAGCCCAGTCCAGTCTAAGTTTTTTGAACTAAATAATAACAATAAAAAATTAAATTATAAATAATAAAAAAATAAAATAAATTTTTTATTTTAATAATAATTTACCTTTATATTATCTATTTATTTATTATTCTTAATAAAATATCTAAATTCAATAAAATATATTTATATAATATATATATATATATATAATATATATATATATATATATATATATATATATATATATATATATATATATATATATATATATATATATATATATATATATATATATATATATATATATATATATATATATATATATATATATAAGGCATAAGGAATAAAGTTTAAAATATATTACACTGAGAGAATTATTAAGACATCTAAAAGCTAATTCACATAGTTAGTGTGTTAAACTAATTCCGATTTTTCTCTTCAATAACAATACCTAAATTTTTGACCGTTTCTATCCTAAAAAATAAATAACATAAAACTATTAACGCCCAATTATTTGACCTAATTTTCTCTTCAGAATTTCCATTGAAACTCATTGTAAAATAGGGAAAAAGATGAACTAGTATTTTTAATGGTCCTAAAAAGAAAAAAAAAATTACTCTTGCCTTAGGCCTAGGAAATAGACTACCTAATTAGAGAGAGGCTTAAGACGTCTTAAAAATTAGATGTTTCATTTCTTAATATGTTTAATGGAATGTTTCAAATGTACAAAAGAATGTCGCTTTCTATTCTAAAATAAAATTCAATATTCAGATTCAGTATTTAAAATAATTTTAGTAATATAAAAAAAAAATCAAGCCAAAAATGTTTTTATATAAATATGTATATTATATTAAATGATTTCTTGTTTATATATTAAACGTCCTACCTAAAATACCCGATTTTCTAAAATGCCGTATATACAAGCCAAGAGGCGTTAACGGGCTCTCTGTCTGCCATCCAAACTAACACACGGGAAACAAGATCAACAAGTAACAAAATAAAACAAATTAATAAAAAAAATTTATGGTCATGTTATTTCTTATCTTAAAGAGAAGAGAAAAATTCTGAAATTTAATTTTTTCAAGGTTTCTCCCATCCTTTACCATACTAATCTTTTCCCATCCTTTCCCAAATCCTCATCCCCTTCTATCCATTTTCCTCTTTCTCACATTCTCCTCTCAGTCGTTAACATTTAGAATTACTTTTATTTTTAAATTATTTTACAAATTAAAAAATTACAAAAGTAAATATTTACAAAAATAAACAAATACGATCAACTAACAAAATATCTCCTCAAAGCTCACTACAAACAAATTATTATTAAAAATAATTTTTTCTCATAAACTAGTAATAATAATAATAATAATATATTTACTTTTACAACAACAAGAGTGAATCCTTTAGATAAGACACCACAATGAAAAACATATAATAACAACTTCAGTAACACTTCTATAATATATATATATATATATATATATATATATATATATATATATATATATATATATATATATATATATATATATATATATATATATATATATATATATATATATATATATATATATATATATATATATATATATATATATATATATATATATATAAAAAAATTTGTCTTCTCAGAATCTATTTTAATGTCAAAAGTACCCCTTACCCACTATTATTATTATTATTTTAATATTATTAATATTTTATTTTTTCAGAATTATTATTATCTCCGACGAACTTAAAAGGCTTATTTACATAATATAAATATATCTATACAAGCATATAGGTATGTAATTGAATAATAATGACCGTAATAACAATTACTAGTAATAATAATAATAAAAATTATTAATTGTTAAATAAAAGTAAAGTAAAAAAAAAAAACCATCAGTAATATATTAATATATATATATATATATATATAATATATATATTATATATATATATATATATATATATATATATATATATATATATATATATATATATATATATATATATATATATATATATATATATATATATATATATAATGGTACTGTATATTTATAAGTAATAAATTAAATAAATAATAATATGCAGGAAATTTCTACAGTAGTCTTTATTGTTATTATTACAATGGGAAGATTAAGGTCTACTTGACTTGACACAGAGAGAGAATAATAAAGAGGAATAATGTATTGGAATTGGACAAAATGGAAATGACAGTTTCATTATAATTATTATTATTAAAGTCCTCTTTTTTCGCTCTATTTTTTGAATCCAAAGGCGGAGAACAATTCGTTGCTGGCGGCGTTGACAGCAGCCTTGGCGGCGGCATCCATGGCGGCTTGTTGCACGCGCTGCGGGAGTTGTCCTCCAATGGCCGGCGCCCCGCCGCTGCCACCACCTCCCTGTCGGCTGGATGGGAGGGAGGAGGAGGAGGGAATCAACGCCGGCTATAACGTAAATAAATAATTGGGGTGGAATGTTTTTTTGTTGTTTTTTTTAGTTTAGTTTGCATGGTGTTTAGTAAGTGTATTTGTTCCAGCGGTGCAGATGGCGTAGGGTAAAAATTAAGAGAAGAAAAGCAGAACAAAATCTTAAAATAAATCTCTTACGATGTTTAATTACAACAAAAGTTAACTAAAGCTATTAGCAACTAATCATTAGCATTGGACGTACCTTCCAAAAGCAACAATAGAAAAATGCTAAACTAAATATTATATTTGAATTATAAAAGCTTTAATATTATTATTTTTATTATTAGTATTATTATTATTGTAATTGACAAAGAGAAGATATTAATAGTGAAAGCCTTAAATGATGAAAAATAGTAAAAGAATTTTCCTTAGCAATGTTAATTACATTCTAACTATTATTCCTCAAGCTTTGAGAATTAAGCATCCCAATCACAAAAATAAAAAGCAAATTGTTTAAACAAATACGAAAAACAAAAATTATTTTTATAAGCATCTCTGACAGACAAACACCAAAAAGCAATTTTTATGGAATCATGTTATGCCATAGTGTGTTTAATTTTGGAAAAGGAAATTAAAATAAAATAATATAATATATATATAATATATATATATATATATATATATATATATATATATATATATATATATATATATATATATATATATATATATATATATATATATATATATATATATATATATATATATATATATATATATATATATATATATATATATATATATATATATATATATATATATATATTTCGTATATGTGTAATTTTGAAAAGTTGTCCTAAATAGTATTGGTATGAAAATGATATCGTTATGATGCTTACATAACGGCAAAAGGATTTCAAACACTTATGTACATAAACAGACACGCCATCACTTGTCATATGACCTTGCAATATTATCTTCTAACGTAACCTTTGTAATACAAGAAGCACAATATAAAAATATACTGTATATATTTTTAGTTCGGTCTTTTGTTTTTGACAATAATAATAATAATAAGACCACTATTCAAAAATAAGAAGAGGTGAAATGGTAAAGAACTTTACGAAAATAATTAGAATTACTACTAATCAATAAAATAGAAAGACTTAATCTCTACTACATCATTCGCATCTATATTAACTGCAACCCAAGTCTCAATTTTTACCTTTTTTTCTTAAATAAATAATTCTCATTATAAGATAAGAATAAGCTTGATAAACATTCTTTCAATAGTAAATGAATGATGATGACGATGATGATAATGATTTATTATTATTTTATTATTATTATTCCCATAATACTGATATAAAAATTGATAATTACCATTACTGCTAGAAAGAATAAAATCATAATTATGACGATAATTAATAATAATAATAATAATAATAATAATAATAATAATAATAATAATAATAATAATAAAATTTAAAAAATTAATACTTAATATGCAAGCGATGATAGTGAGCATATCAAAAAAGATTTTCATTATGTATGTATGTATGTATGTATGTATGTATGTGTGTGTTCTGATATAAAATATGTACAGAGGTGAGGTTCAAAATCAATGTTTCAATTAACAAAAATTATTCCCCAAAATATATATAAAGCAAAAATACTTTACAAAAAGAAATATTTTAAATAACTTACGATGGAATGAGTGGGGGAGGAAGACCCCCTCCTGGTCTCGATGGAGGGGCAGGTGTAGGCCGGGAAGGAATAGCTGGTGCTGGTCTTCCACTGGCGGGTACTGGAGGAGGTCCTCTATTGGTAGCTGCTGCTGAAGGTGTGGGGCCTCTCCGTAGACTACCCCCTGGCGATGGCGGACCCGTTTTTGACATACTGCTATCAAAATTCAAAAAAGTAAATAATAATAATAATGAAAAATGAAATAAAAAAACAATGCATAGCATTCGCTTACTCCTCCTTGTATGTTTGCCTGCCTACCTCTATTTCTAAAATTAATTTAATCAATGTATTCATTGTATGCATGGCCTGATCAATCTCAACAGTGAAGCGTCTTTAGAAAGAAAATCTACCCCAATGGATTATCGATTCTTGTCCTTTACCTTTTTCAAAGTTCTTAATTCTTAAGATGTGATCCTCAAACAAAATGAGATCTTATAAAATCTTTATTCCTTTTCATAGAAGCATCTCTTGCTTAGAGAATTACTCTTAAAAGCAAATATTCTGGACAGCTTTTGATTGTTATACCTTTTTTCCACTACTGTTTCAACTCAACTTCATAATTTTCAGATTTTTCCATACTCTTTCGCTTCAATGTTTTTACTTAATATTTCTCTTACTCTTTAAAGTTTAGATCAAAAGCCTCAATTTCTTCCAATATGTTTTATTTACAATCTTAACGAATTTTATCTTATCTTCCTTCCTTTCATTTAAAATCATGTTTCACACCCATATACCCTCCTCCGACACATCTTCTAAAAAGTCCTTGAATAAGCTGTAATATCTATATGCAGTAATTAACTTCTTTCCAAACATTCTCATCTTATATTTCTGTGAAGAAACAATACACTCTCTCACCTTCTTCTTAAGAGCATAAGATATTTGTTATTGTTTGCCAATTACAAACTCACTCTGCAATCTTTTAATGAGTAAATAAAAACCATACAAAAATATTTAATATTAGCAAAATATTACCATAATAAAAACTCACTTGGAACCCTCTTGAGGTGCAAGCCAATCGTCCCTGACTGGCGGTGGCATTGGAGTAGAAACTGTTGCCATGGAAACGTCTCCAATAATTTTTAGGGCTTCTTTACAGGCATGATACATCCTTAGCATTTCTTCTCTCTTCTGAGCCTCCTCTTGACTCTCTTCCATCATTGTCGCCTCGAGAAAAAAATTTCTACATTTAGATTTATTTACTACTAAAAATATATACAATTTCATTCATTTTTTAAGAAAAGGAACAAGTACGTTGGACTTTAAAAATATTTAGTTTTTTTTTAGTCTTTCAAACGGTTTAAATATTCTGATTAGTTTTTTAACATTATAAAATTTAAAACAAAGAGTTTCTTGGTTTCTTACAAACAAAATTTATTAAGAGAAACTATAAAGAAATTCAATGGGACGCTAATAATCTTAATTAATTTTTAATTGAAATTTTAAAAAAGTGAATGTGTTCATATTCAAGCATAGAGAAAAGTGAAAAAAAGACAATGAATATTATTTCAAAATAATTCTTTAAATTTGAATAAAAAGGAGAAAAAAAAGCAATGAGGAAATTTTTACAATTTAAAATATAGGTAAAACAAATCTGAGAGAGAGAGAGAGAGAGAGAGAGAGAGAGAGAGAGAGAGAGAGAGAGAGAGAGAGAGAGAGAGAGAGAGAGAGAGAGAGAGAGAGAGAGAGAGAGAGAGAGAGAGAGAGAGAGAGAGAGAGAGAGAGAGAGAGAGAGAGAGAGAGAGAGAGAGAGAGAGAGAGAGAGAGAGAGAGAGAGAGAGAGAGAGAGAGAGAGAGAGAGAGAGAGAGAGAGAGAGAGAGAGAGAGAGAGAGAGAGAGAGAGAAGAGAGAGAGAGAGAGAGAGAGAGAGAGAGAGAGAGAGAGAGAGAGAGAGAGAGAGAGAGAGAGAGAGAGAGAGAGAGAGAGAGAGAGAGAGAAAGAGAGAGAGAGAGAGAGAGAGAGAGAGAGAGAGAGAGAGAGAGAGAGAGAGAGAGAGAGAGAGAGAGAGAGAGAGAGAGAGAGAGAGAGAGAGAGAGAGAGAGAGAGAGAGAGAGAGAGAGAGAGAGAGAGAGAGAGAGAGAGAGAGAGAGAGAGAGAGAGAGAGAGAGAGAGAGAGAGAGAGAGAGAGATTTTCTTGTGAAGCAAAAATCTACAAATTTTAAAGAGAACCTATTTTAAAACTGCATTTGTGAAAAGAAGAGAAATCAATAAAGAAAAACTGGATATTGCGATAAAAAAGGCATTATCAAGAGTCGTAAAAAAATCAAATTGGTAACTAACTTGTGTGAAGGTGTGTCTAAACATTGACGAAATTCAAAAGAAAAAAATCTTCGTTTCCCACAGAAACAAATCGGCATGGAAGTAGTAAATATGAAATTATACTTTATGGATCATTCTGGGTTGTTGAATTCAGCTGCTCCCATAAGTAAATTTTTGTTGTTTTTCTAGAAAGAAATAATTTACGTAAAAACAAGATACATCCAAATCTGTCGAAGATATAATACAAAAACGTTGGAAGTCACCAAGATCGTTAGAAATATATACTAATATGTTCTAATTGATATGCGGTTATACGGAGATAAATTTAAGATTGCTTAATACCAAAAAATCTTAAGTATTCATCACGATTTGGGGAGCTGTAAAGGGATGAGAGTATGTAGTTCGCGGAGAGTTGAAGTTATCAAATGCCTTTACATACGTCTCATCTGAATAAGGACATTCTCGACAAAATTATCTCTAATGAAATTAAATATAAGTCTCGACTCGCCACTAACTATGCCTCTTTAGTCAAACGTCAAGAATTACAAAATAGTAGTGAAGTATCCTTCTTGGACTTCATCTCTCTTAAAACTGTAGTTAGGGCCAACAACAATAGATTACATGCCGTTGTTTCAAGTGAACATGCTGCTAAATTACATCGTTTAAACATTTCTCGAACGATACTCTAATTACATCTCACCAAACAGTGAGAGAACAACTTATATCATCTGGAATTTGAATTTGCCTTACTAAGATCAAAATTACAATTTTAAATATTTTTTATCTTTTGAAAGATTGGCTGCATGCAGTTTTAAACCTAGAATCCAAATTTTTTTTTTTTTAATCCAATTTTAAAGATATTTGCGCAAAAATCAGAAAACTGGCATTTGATAACTTCAACTCTTATATACGCTCATCCTTTAATAACTCCACGTGATATAAAAATTTTGAAGAACTTAAACTCCAGGAACAATATAATCATTTGCTACCCTGATAAAGCCAGAGATGTTGTTATTCTGAACAAGGATGACAACAACCAGAAGATGTTACATATACTCCATGATTTACTTAAAAATTATCCTCTATATAATAAGACTCCTACATTTTTCCTTCACCTACGCAAAAAGTATATGACCTTAAATTCACATCAATAAAATTATCTATTAATTACATTATCACCAGATTGAGAGATACACAATGACCAATAGTCTACAACACTATACACAACCATTCTTTTGTTCTATAATTTTACTGTGCGTTTTTAAATTCTTAAAGTCTTGGATACTGGCACATACAAATTAGAATAGAGGCATTAGTCACCACAAACCCTGTCGCGTTATCGAGTTCTATTCACAGTACTAATCTCATTTGGTCGTTTACTTTAGGCCTTGTTTTAGGACAGGTGAATTGCGGCACACACACTTGACTGGGGAGTTAGTATAGGACGGAATTCGGGCTTGTGCACATGCCTATCTTTTGTCTTCTCTTTACCATATTGCTAAGAGGTCACTGCGAGAGGAGGGTTGCGTGAGTACGAGACTGTTAAGCCTAATATTCAGGTGACCATTAAAAGAGAACTATACACTAAAGCATAAAATAGAGAGAAAATAATATTAGAAGTTAAAAGATATTGAAACTTAGAATATTTTATATGGGAACATAAAATTTAAATGTGCATAATCTAACGCAAGTTTATAAATTTTATTAAAGGTCACTAATCATATTATGCGGTTACAGTTTCTGACAGAAGGGCATACAGAGCCTAATTTTTTTTTTTTACGACCTTGTTAAATATTAATACTATGCATAATTCATAAATATAGCATATTTTATCATCAAGAATCGATTCTTAATCGAAAAACCTTTTACATGACAAAATTAAAAGATCTTATGTGATAAATTAGAATATAAGTTTTTAAAAATAATTGAATATAAAATCTTCAATAACTAGAAAATATATAAATTCAGGTTCGGGTGGGGAAAAATTATTCAAAGCAATAACAAAGTGATATATCAATCAAGCATGGTTTTCTACTTAAGAAAAGACCACTATAGGTAAAAGTCTTAAGTTTTATTTTAACTAAAATAGTGGCTAATGTATTTTTGTATCGAAAAATATTAACCTTGTAATATCAATTACCATTCCCACCCCTGTATTCTTTATATTACTAGCTACTATGATATTAGGGAAATGTTATTGAAGATAAATAGATAGGTAGATCATATTATCTTTACACTATACACTAACAATATTTAGATAACACTGAGAGTTAGAGATGTTCATGTCTCAAAAATAGAGCACAATTAATGTATTTTGTTTTATCATAACACTCTTAATAGGATCACTAGATGAAACTAAGAAGATCAGGGAGATTAAATAGAGGACAGCTTCAAGCAGTATGGGACAGCTAATAATTGGCACTATTTTTGGATTTGGTCGGGATTTACGAAATGCAGGAGCGAAATATAAGTCTCACACAGGTCGTTTAATCACTTGGGCATCTATCTGCCCCACAGAAAAATTAGAACAGAGAAAAAGGAAAGAATAAGTCTCCGAGGGTGAATGTGCACCAACATTGGGATCCGACGTATCCCCTAAAATCATATTTCACCTCATTTCAGAGGATCTTAAAGGTAGTGAGAACTTTCCAACAAATAAATTAACATCTATTAGCAACACGAATAAAGGAGAGGACACTCTATATCAAATGGATTATACGCACGCAAACAGGAGCGGTACAAGGGAGAGAAAAAAAACCACGAGCTCAATATCGATTTAAGTTTTTTCTGATAACAGGTTATCGACACGGCGTTAATTCGTCTGAACTTCTCTCTTCACAGGCTGAATGAGCGCAAGTTTCCAGTAAGAAGGGAAGACTGAAGCAGAAAGACAGAGACGAAATAGTTTACCAAGATAGGGTGCAATCTTGGAAACAGGTTTTGAGAATCACAGGAGGAATACCATCAGGACAGTACGCCTTTTTACTATTAAGCTCAGAGAGAGAAATAACATCTTTATAAAAAATTATAATTTTAGGCATGAGTTGGAGGGGGTTGAAAGAGGAGGTATAGCTCCGGAATCGTCTAAGGTTGAATTAGAGGCAAAAGTTTGAGCGAAGAGTTCAGCTTTAAATGAAGATAAAACAGCAATGGTGCCGTCGGAAAATACAAGAGGAGGGAAAGAGGAAGAAGCAAAGTTAAGAATTGACATTTTTTTTGTGTGTGTGCAAAATTTGCTTTAAATTTTAAAATAAGCATAAATGTGAGAACCGGAAAAGTTAAAGAAAAATTCCGATTATAATGAAATTGCAGATTCTTCCGATTCTCGATGCCGATTCCGATTCATCGTCCGCATTATCCGATCACTATATATATATATATATATATATATATATATATATTTATATATATATATATATATATATATATATATATATATAAATATATATATCTTACATTACATCTCCATTGTTCTGTATTCTTTTCAGGGTAGACTCCGGCTCGTAAAAATGATGCTTTCCAGGAATCTACATCATCTTGGGATTCCACGGCTAACTGTATCTCTTTATAATCCTAAGCAGCAAAAGTATAAATACAGATGAATTTATAAACAACTAAAATAAAGCAAATTATGTAATTTAAAATCTTATCAATTTACATTTGGTTTTAAAAACACGCATGAAACTTATAGCATAATTTGTAATTCAATTTTAGGAAAACATTAAACACAATACTAGTGAAGGAAAACTGAAATAAAGTGACATTATCCTCTTCAACACAACAGATTTAACATTTCAATAGTTAATTTTATTAATGTATTATGTACTAACATTTAATCTTAATACGTGATAATATACTAAGTTACATTCTCAAACTAGTTCAAAAAATTAATAAAAATATTACATGAATACATACCTTATAAACATTGCGGTGGTCGACGTTGTAAAGAGCAAAAACATGTCTTCTTGACATAAACCCTGATTCAATATCTTTCAATTTAAGACCATCTAACATAAGCATGTACTTCTTATCCTTTTCTTCTTCATCCTTGTTATAAAAAAAAAATAAAACAATGAAAATAATAATTGATTAAATAATCTTGTATTTCTACAGATGGATGTCAATAGATGTCAGAAGTAGTTTTAGGAACAAAACATTATGAGTAGAGGTAAAGGCTAAAGCAATGACGATTGTTTAAGTCTGTAGAGTAGTCGTTAAGTAACATTTACCTAAATTTATAACCGTTAATAGTTTTTCTTTTTCTTTTATACATTAAACTTATAATAACAGATTAAAAAGGACAGAGAGCCCACAGCTTCAAATATTATAATTAGCTATTCTTATAAATTACATTGCTTTTATAAAAGTAATAATAAAAGGAAATCGGAGAATTTGAATAAAGCATTGTAGGCAGAAGTCGAAGAATATTCGTAGATGTTTACTGGGGAACAAAGGGTAAGTCTCACATATTTAGAAAATTTGTCTTTGGTCTTTACATTAGAGAAAATTTCTATTTATAATAGACTACACTTATTCGATTCGACATTGATTATTTTTGGAGGTAATTATTCTAGTAATTTATTTTAGTAATTTATAGATAAGATGGTTCGTAAATCTATTTTCTCTTACTTTAAAATAAAAATAATAATAGCATACATACCTTGTACCAAGACAGTGCTTCTGAAGTAAGAACAAACCAATAGTCTCTGGAGCCTCCTTTCATGATTCCCAAATTTGTAACTGACATAAACCCTTTGCGGATTACCTGATTACCTAACTTCCTGCCGGTCTTTGTTGATGACTCCGAAGATTGCTGGGCACTGTCAAAAAATAAAATTATTAATAATAATAATAGTAATAATAATAATAATAAAAATAATAATAATAATAAAATTCTCAGCCCCGGTAGCTTAATTTTAACTTATTGATCTAAAAGTTGACAGAAGAATTTTCCATCTTATCAATAATACTACTAATAATAACAATAATATTAATAAATTACCAAAATTTACCATCAAAAGTGACGCTTTAATAATTTATATATATTAACAATAATTTGATTAAAGATCACAAGTATCTTCTAACTAATATATTTTAAAGGTGAAAATGAAACAAAAAAATCACTGACTTAAACGTGTATATATATATATATATATAATATAATATATATATATATAATATATAATATATATATATAATATATAAATATAATATATATATATATATATATATATATATAAAATATTATTTTAAAATGTTTCGCTATATTTAGAAGTAATTTAATTTGTATCCAAAGAAAATAAAAATATTTGAGAGAGAGAGAGAGAGAAGAGAGAGAGAGAGAGAGAGAGAGAGAGAGAGAGAGAGAGAGAGAGAGAGAGAGAGAGAGAGAGAGAGAGAGAGAGAGAGAGAGAGAGAGAGAGAGAGAGAGAGAGAGAGAGAGAGAGAGAGAGAGAGAGAGAGAGAGAGAGAGAGAGAGAGAGAGAGAGAGAGAGAGAGAGAGAGAGAGAGAGAGAGAGAGAGAGAGAGAGAGAGAGAGAGAGAGAGAGAGAGAGAGAGAGAGAGAGAGAGAGAGAGAGAGAGAGAGAGAGAGAGAGAGAGAGAGAGAGAGAGAGAGAGAGAGAGAGAGAGAGAGAGAGAGAGAGAGAGAGAGAGAGAGAGAGAGAGAGAGAGAGAGAGAGAGAGAGAGAGAGAGAGAGAGAGAGAGAGAGAGAGAGAGAGAGAGAGAGAGAGAGAGAGAGAGAGAGAGAGAGAGAGAGAGAGAGAGAGAGAGAGAGAGAGAGAGAGAGAAAAAATTAACGCCTTCATTCACAAGTTATCAGCAGTAAGTGATGGTGTCAACAATTAAGAGGCTCTAAGATTGAAAATACTAGTAAATTCACTCACAAAATTAATTAATTAAGCACAAATTCGATGACCTACAAATTTAAAAACACACGCACAGACACATACTAGTTTAGTGTCATAATTTTTAACTCGTTAATTCAAACGACATACAGATTAATTATAATTGTTATGAAATAAAGCCGAATTTGTAATGCTGTAACACTAACCAATATTAATATTTTCAATACTAAATACATAGTTAGAGTTTCAAGGTCAATACTTTTATAGAAGAAAACTAATTTAATCTTTCACAAAATGAACAATCCTCACAAACTCTAAATAAAAACAATTGAAAATAAAAATGACAGTTAATAGAAAGCAACTACTTTTGTGTGAATTGAAAAGCATATTAAAATATGACTTCTGAAAAGGGGAACACATTAATAATTATAATAATAATAATAAAAAAGTAAGTGTTACTGATATTTAACTCAACTCAGCAACTTTATTTTTTCCACTTACTCGACTGAACTTGATCCTCTTGTTTTGCGTAAAATCAAAGAATTCTCCAAATTAGAACTGCAATCATAAACTTTGAAAAATGCCCTTCCCAAAATCTACGCAATTTTTTTTTTTTTTTCTTTCCTCTTTTATAAGGATTCAATGACAATTACCATGAAAATTTTCATTTAACTTTTTCTTTAACCCAAGATTCTACACCCAAATGTTAAATTACATAAAATTCAAAATTGCCAAACCCGAAGTTCTTAAAACTTTCTAAAAAAAAAAAAAAATGAACACATTTAAATGTGTAAAATTTTACTTTAAGAATATAAAAGAATCTAATGTCCACCCGTACATAAATAGCATGGATTGTATTTTTCAAACTCATGAGCGAAACATTCTAGATTTTTTTGTACTTCAAAAAAAAAATATATATTATAATATACAAATAAATTAGTAAAAAAACAATTAAAAATCTAAAAAAAACAAAAATTTTCCCATAATAAACTACATAAAATTTTAAAATCTGTATGAAGAAAACTATGTTATTGTAAGTTCCTGCAACATAAAAATTCTAAAAAAACAAAAAAAAATCAAAAAAAAAAAAAAAAGAAAAAAAAAAAAATATTAAATAATAATAATAATAATAATAATAATAATAATAATAATAATA
>SEYY01000023.1:56103-58603 GCA_009176605.1 Armadillidium nasatum | reverse complement strand
GCTGGAAATAAATATTTATATAAAATGGAGATGATTTCAGGTTCAGCCAATCACAGTTCAATTAAGCCCCGCTCAATGTTTTTATTTTCTTTTTATTCAAAATAGAGCTTTTATGAAATGATCTCCATTTTATATAAATATTTATTTCCAGCCTAATAGGAACGAACTTCTGTTGACGACTGTACATGATTTAGTATAAAGTATGAGAAATATTACTTTACGTGAATAAATACAAAAAAGAAAATGCTTTTAACCTATGAAGTTTGAAGATAACGTTTCCCTTTTAAAACTTATTTCATTATCACTAAGATGTTTGATCTATTCCATTTCATTTCTAGTAGTAAGATTTTAAAAAAATAAAATACCAATTTTAACAATCTGAACTTTCTGAATGTATCCAAATACTAAATCAATCAAGGTCAAGAAATATTTTAAAAAGTACAGCATTTCCTTTCTTAACATCTCTTAAAATGTTTAATCAGTTACCATTTAAATCTAAAGCAAAATCTTAATTAATAAAAATAGAGTTCAACCATTACTGATGTTAATTGTGTAGCACATGACTGAATGGGCTCAAGCTCGACACCCTAAAAATTTTCTTTAAAATAGTTAAACACCTTTTAATGTAATCTTGGCTAATAAAAAATACACACACACACACAATTCTAAATAAAAAAATAAATTAAACAAAAATAGCAGAAAGTAAATAAAGCCAAATTGAGAAATTTATCTCCATTTTAACATTGCTGAATGCAAATGCCTTACTTGCAGAGGAGAAAAACATAACGAACTCTATCTTGTTCTTTATCTCTCCTGCAAAAAAATTCTTTCTATTGACAAAGGAAGATTTTACATTGACTATAAAATATTGTTCAAACTTACGGAAATGATTAATAGATTTATTGCAATTGAAAGAAATAAAAAGTGTTAATATAATTATCCTTCAACTACCTTTTATCTTAATTTCTCCATCTACATTTAGCGAATTTCACTTCTCTCTATATTTCATTTTAAAATACAAAATAGGTTAGTTTCTCTATAAAGTTTATGTTTTATAATATAGATAATATTGAACGTAAGTTTATAGCTTCTCTTCACAACTGGTAAAATAAAAAATAAAAATGAAAAAGTGGAAACAAACTCTCATCCACCTTTTATTCGTAACATTCCTCAAAAATTTGGAAATGAACCAAATTAAAACGATTTACGAGCAAACCAAAAGATTATCACAAATTTATCATCAAGATCATATATTTGAGAGCACACACACAAACTTTTTAAAGATTGTTTACCAAAATTCAAGGAATGCTAACAATAATGATATTAGATACTTACTGCAACATAGCTTTGGTTTTAATAGCTGGATCATCAGGTCTAAAGTATTTATATTGCTCCACCTCCTTTTCCATTGACAAAAGTTGCTTCTGGAGTTTATCCCGAAGACCTGGTAATGTTTCCCTGATGTGGTTCGTCAATTGTTGATTTAAAACTCTTTGTAGATAGGGAGTTCCCATGCGATCCGCTATATGACGGTATGATGGATGAGACAAGAAAAATTTACGTTCTGCAGCTATTGCTGCTTTGATGTCTTTCCTTCCATCAATGTCCTAAAAGATAATTTTTACATAATTAAACTCTTTCTATTAACACAAATGGAATAGCACACCACAGAAAAATGTCCATTCTTTCTTTCTCTCACACACTTATATATATATATATATATATATATATATATATATATATATATATATATATATATATATATATATATATATATATATATATATATATATATATATATATATATATATATATATATATATATATATACCTTTTTTTTTTTTTTTTTACCTTCTCACCCCTGACCACCCCTGTTGAGGCGGCCACACTTCGCTAATGAAGCCTCCCGCCGCAGTCGGTCTCGTCCAGAGATCTTTCAAAGAAGTGATGCCCCAGAAGATTTTGGGGCGACAGTTGGAGGGACAGTGTAAAAGAAAGTGCTTTACGGTCTCCGGGGCCCTTTTGCACCTGGTACAAGTGGAAGATGTTGCCTGGTTTAAATTGAATTTGTGTTTGTAATGTTGTAAGTTTGGGTAGTGCCCGCATCTCAATCTTGCTAGTGAGATTTGTAAGTGTCTTGGGAGGTTGTTGGAGTCGGTGTTTATTTCGGGAGGGGGTTCGTTAAGGATGCTGTTTGGAGATATGTTGATCATATATGAATGTGTTAGTTGAGTGTGTATATGTTTGGTTGTTGTGGTATTGGGGGAGAGGAGGGGGAATGAGATTTAGGATCCGTTTGTAAAAGGCTCCGGTGGACGATGGAGGTTGTTTTAGTCTTTGATTGGTAGGTTGGAGGAGAGTTTTGTGACATGGGTGTGTGGGTAGACGGGTTTTTGCATAGAATTGGGTGCCTATCATTTCGAGGTGGTTCCTTATAGGTAGTATCTTGGTTTCGTTATGAAGGTGTTGTTGAGGGGTTGTGGGTGTGCAGCCGGTAATG
>SEYY01000023.1:28603-48603 GCA_009176605.1 Armadillidium nasatum | reverse complement strand
TAAATTAAGTAACAATCTTATCATTTTGTAAAACTTACCATTTGGAGAATATACTCGTAAATTAATTGGCAATGGAGAAATTCCTTTATTTTGGCCAGTAATACGTTCTGTGTCAGCCTCAATTTCTTTTCGAATTTCATCAAAATTTGTATATTTCTCCCCTTTTTTGTGTAAAAATTCTCCATATTCTAAAATTTCAAAGGAATGGAAAAAGTAAAAGCCATTAAAAAGTATTCATATAGTTTAGCATACCCTTCTTTTATTTTATTATTTTTTATATTATTTGGAGGAAATATATCCCAATGCTTTATAAATCATAAGAAAACTTATCAATTCTATTTTGGTAGCTTAATGCACCTATATATACTTAACTGTGAACATTATATATATATATATATATATATATATATATATATATATATATATATATATATATATATATATATATATATATATATATATATATATATATATATATATATATATATATATATATATATATATATATACTAGAGGTAGTTTATTATTTTGAAGATTCAATTGGATTTGGTTAGATGCTTAAAAATAAGTATATTTCTCTAACTTAACCAAACATGAACATGTACAACACTGGATAACCTATGTATAATTAGCTTGCCAATATTAATAAATTAGAGATATGAACTAATCTGCTTAGCCAATACTAATTAGTCAGTTCAACCATAGCAAACCCTCAAATCTGTTTCTATAGAAACCTTACTATAAACTTATCATCTTCAAACATCACAAGCAGATAAATTTCATAAATTTCACAACAAAAACTAAAAGTTTCAATCATTTCTGCATAGTTTAAACCTGTCCCTTGTTTATGAAGCTTATTTACCTTTATAATTAACTGAGCTACAATTATTCCTAATGCCCTAATAATATATATACTTTAATTCCTTTAATTTTAAAACTGTCAAAATTCATCCAATTTAATCATTTATTTTCGTAAAATTTTCGGTTTAACAATTTTGTTCTATAATTTCTTTATTTATTAATATTTCAGAATCCTTAACTACTACTATTCCTTCCTTTCAAAACTTCATCCCCTAATATTTCAGAATCCTTTACTAATACTATTTCTTCCTTTCAAAAGTTAAATCTTCCATTCTTATATATTTCAAAATTTATTTAAAAAAAAAAAAAATTGGTACTTACCATGTGGATGATATATTAATTGCAAAATTAATGGTCTTCGTGTTACAATTCCAGAACCACGAGGTAAAAAATCCCTGCAATATATATATATATATATATATATATTATATATATATATATATATATATATATATATATATATATATATATATATATATATATATATAATATATATATTATATATAATATATATATATATATATATATATATATCAGGGTTGGCATTGATTAAATCAAATTGATTTAATCAGTTGATTAAATCAATTGATTTTTTTATGAAAAAATCATGATTTTTTTGATTTTTTTAAAAAATAATAATAACTTTTTTTTTTTATTTGTTTTATTTTGTCATATTTTTTGATACATAATGATATATCAGATATATTAGTTCCTTCTTACTGTGTTAAAAAACTTTAAAGTAGTTTATATATTAGAAATATAACTTCCTTAATATTTGGTTCAAGATTTCATATAGGGTAATACAAGAATCTGATCTTCATTAATATAATTTATCCAATATAGAACTGTTAGAGTTTAGAATTCCTAATATATATTCAATCAAATCTTCAACAAAATTTTATTGAGCTTTAATCTAATGCAATTTGAGGTTATAGACAAAAGAGAAAACAGAAAAGACAATACCTTTTAATTTTCAACCATTTAAATTTTTATACAACATTATAAGAAAACAATATTCCTCTCCTCATATTGGAGTGTCTATGCTCCCACTTCTCCTTCCCCCAACTCCTTTCTCATGTTCCAAATTTACAAGCGCTTATTCGTACATTACCTTTATGAAAAAAAAAAAAAATTGGTGAAAACTCAAAACTGTGGGAGTGGAACCTCGGAGTTTGCAGAGAGCATTACTACTAAAGTGATACTCCCTTGTATGGAGGCGTACATTCCATAGTCTTTCCCTTCTACTAAACCTAACGAACTTTGGTTTAACTCTGCTTGTTCTCGTACCATTTCCATAGGGATGATGCCTTCAGGGATTACAGTCATCTTCAAACTCCAGAAACTCATTCAATTTATATTTCATCCCGGAATCGTGCAAAATCTATCCTCTGCAACATCAAAAACTCTTTTCTTCGTTGAAATGCAATAATCATTCTGGTTCTTCTTCACGCCCTTCCTGGCATTTTGCAAAAAATGTAACTCTAATTTTGCTTCTTCCTCTTTCCCTCCTCTAATATCCTCCGACGCCATTTTGCCTTCTTCTAAAGCTGAACTCTTCGCTCAGACTTTTGCCTCTAATTCAGCCTTAGACTATTCCAGAGCTATTCCTCCTTCCTTCAACTTCTTCCATCATCATTTATGCCTACAATTTTCTGCTCTCTCAGAGCTTAACACTAAGAAGGTATATGGTTCTGATGGTATCCCTCATGAGATTCTCAAAACTTGTGATTCTGAGCTTGTACCCTGATATGGTAAACTACTTCGTCTCTGTCTTTTTGCTTCAACATTCCCTTCTTGCTGGAAACGTGAGCTCATTCAGCCTGTGCCGAAGAAAGGGAACCCCTCTCAACCATCCAACTGCTATCACATTCTTTAACCTCCGTTCTTTTTAAAGTTTTCGAATCTCAATTAGAAGCATCTCAATTCTTCAAATCTTATCTCTGATCGCTAGGATGACATCCTTAAGAAATGCTCTACTGGTGATCTCTTTCTATTCTCTCTGACTCTTGGTCTTCCACTCTACGATATTTCGGTGAATCTTTTGCTATAGCGCTGGACATTTTGAATCCCTTCGATAGGGACTGGTACAGAGCTTTGATCTAAACTTTCCTCTTTCAGAATTTATCCTTCTCTGATTTTTTTTCTGGTCGATCTATAGCTGCTGTTGTAGACGACCACCATTCATCCTTTAAATCTGCTAATAGTGGTGTTCTTCATTATTCTGTCCTATCCCCAAAGCTTTTTAAACTTTTAATTAATAATCGTCCTCTATTACTTCATTACCTATCCGATCCTATGCTGATGATCTCACCCATCATTACTCCTTTCAGTTTGAAAGGCGCCCCTCCCAGCAACAGTTAATTGACACTAGAATGGTGGCCTTGTAATATCTGAACTCTGATTTTTCTCGCACTTCAAATTGAGGAAGAAAAAACTTAGTCTTTTTCAAAGCCTCAAAAACTCAGTTTCTCCATATCTCTACTCGAGACTATCTTCTACAAAACTATAACATCTTCTAAAACACGCAACTCAAGCCTTCATCTGTCCTTAATAATCTCTAGTGTTCTTTCTTGGAAGGATCACATTACTTCTCTTTCTAAAAAAGCTTCTAATAAGTTGGGTGTTCTGTTGCACATTCATCATTTTTTTTATGCCAATCCAATTGCTTTCTCTTTTTAGGGGTGTTGTTCTCCCCTGCTTGGAATACGCCTCATACACCTGGGGTAGTTCCACTCACACAGCTCTCCTTGACAAGGTAGAGTCTGGCTTTTCATCTTAACTAATTCTCTCCAGTCTCTTTCTCTTCTGAACTCTTCTGTTGCTTTTCTCCTCCATTGAGAACACGCTTGTGTAACATGATTTTCTACACAGTTTTATCCTTTCTCTGTTCAACTGTCTGATCCCAGACTTAACCGCTATGCCTAATCTTATATGTACTAAACTGGTAAAGTCTGGAACACACTCCCTTTTTCTGTTTTCCCAACTTCTTTTGGCTTGCACACTTTCAAGCGCTGTGTATGGGTGTATGTCGTCATTTAACGATTAGATTCTGTATTGACCCAACTCTGGTGGAAATTAGTAGGTTTCTGGTCTTTACCCACCAGATATATATATATATATATATATATATATATATATATATATATATATATATATATATATATATATATATATATATATATATATATATATATATATATATATATATATATATATATATATATATATATATATATATATATATATATATATATATATATATATATATATATATATATATATATATATATATATATATATATATATAAGGAGCCAAGATAGAGAGAAGCTAGGAGAGGTGATAAAGAAGTTTTGCTGAAAAGCTAAAAGAGGTGGAATTGATTGTGAACGTTGAAAAGCAGAACTGGTAATAATTAGAAGGGAGGAGGAGGGAGAGGAGCTTGTGCTGAAGGTGCATGGCGAGGAGGTGATTGTGGTAGAGAGATGTGAGTATTTGGGCAGGGGAAAGTATTCACAAGGGAATGAGGTAATATGCTGGAAATAACCAACGGAATGGAAAAATACGGAAGAGTGGTGTGAGCGCTGTACCCAATCTTGGCCAACAAAAGAATGAATATAGGAGTAAAGAAAGTAATTTTTGAAAGTACTCTGACCTCAATTTTGCAATATGGAACGGAGACGTGGAGTATGACAACAGGAGAAGAAAGCAGAATTCAAGCAGCAGAGATGAGGGTGCTGCGTTTGATGGTGGGAAGAACCAGGAAGGAAAGGATAAGAAGCGAAAGAATTAGATAAAGTATAAGGGTTGAACCAATTAATCAAAAGATAGATGTAGCAAGACTGACATGGTTGGGACACGAGTGGAGGATGCAGGAGGGGAGAGAGGCTAGAGTGGATGCCAAGAGGAACAAGACTGATAGGGAGACAAAGGAGAGATGGATGTAGTCAGTTGGGGATTCACTGAGGGGACATCAGATGCCTACGGTGGAACAGTTGGTGGCAGATGAAATTATTTTCCACAGATTTAGATGGAGATGAGTGCTGGCCCACTGACAGGCCCATAGAGCCTTACTTGGATCGGATATATATATATATATATATATATATATATATATATATATATATATATATATATATATATATATATATATATATATATATATATATATATATATATATATATATATATATATATATATATATATATATATATATATATATTATATATATATATATATATATATATATATATATATATATATATATATATATATATATATATATTATATTCTTAAAAGTTAAAAAAAGTTGGTATCGGTAAATTTTAAAAGTCTTGGTATCGGTATCGGTAAAAATTTTGGTATCACTCCATCCCTAATATATATACCTATATATATATATATATATATATATATATATATATATATATATATATATATATATATATATATATATATATATATATATATATATATATATATATATATATATATATATATATATAGGTAAAGGTGGAGATTGTTTCTGAGTTTTGATTGTTAAAAAATATCGAACATTGAAAATATCGGAGAAGCCTATCGTAAACAAGAGAGTTGCCAAAGGTATTATTACTAGACATACACACAATTATTATTACTTACTTTTCCAGCAGAACCTAATTCGACTTATCATAACCTGAACTACCGAAGTTGCCGTAAAAGAGGCCTAACCTACACAAGAAGTTGCCGTAAAAGAGGCCTAACCTACACCAGAACGTTGGCACGACTATGAAACGAAACTGAGTTATAAAAAAAAAGTTATAGGCAGGAAAATATCGATTAAAATAAAATATCAACATAAAAAAATATCGATATAAAAAATATTGAAACTCAGAAACAATCTCCACCTAAGCCTATATATATATATATATATATATATATATATATATATATATATATATATATATATATATATATATATATATATATATATATATATATATATATATATATATATATATATTATATATATTTTTTTTTTTTTTTTTTTTTTTTTTTTTTTTTTTTTAATATTTTTTTTATTAATATATATATATATATATATATATATATATATATATATATATATATATATATATATATATATATATATATATATATATATATATATATATATATATCCTAGTATTTAAATACATTAAAAAAAAATTTTATATTTCATCCTTCAAGTTTGTTTGCCTTTTATATTGTTATTCAAGTTCGCTTTGAGTAACTTTCATGGTAAACTAAACAAGATACAGAGTTCTTTGGTGAGTACTTGCTGTATGATTTTCTCCAACTTATTAACTTTTTCATTCTTTTCACTCAGCAGCATTGTAAGTTGTCCTCAGAGACAAAGAAACATTAAAGAATCAAAAACTTTACACATGTGTTTTATCTAAAGTCACTGCTGAGACACTTTGAAAATGTGGTTGAAATTGTAATTTCATCTATAAACATCATTTCTGCTCTCTCTGTGCTTAACACTAAGAAGGCGCATGGTCCTGACGGTATTGCTCCTGTGGTTCTCAAAACTTGTGCTTCCGAGCTTGCACCATGCCTCGGTGAACTATTTTGTCTATGTCTCTACTTCAACCTTCCTATCTTGCTGTAAACATGCTCTCTTTCAGCCTGTGCCAAAGAAAGGGGACTCCTTCCAACCCTCTAGACTCTAACTACCATCCCAATTCTTCAACCTACATTGTTTCTAAAGTTTTCAAATCTATCCTTAACGAAGGTTTGGAAACACCTCAATTATTCTAATCTTATCTCTGATCGCCTCTGATTTCTGGTTGTTCTATAGCAGCTGTTGAAGACAGCCATCATTTCTCCTTTAAATCTATTAATAGTGGTGTTCCTCAAGGATCTGTCCTATCGCCAACTCTCTTTCTACTTTTCATTAATGACCTTCTCTCTGTTACTTCATCTCCTATCCACTCCTATGCTAATAACTCCACCCTTCATTACTCTTTTCAATTTGAAAGGCGCCCCACACAACAGCAGTTAATAGATGCATTTGAAATTGGGACAGAGAAACATGGTCATTTTTAATGCCATCAAAATTCAATTACTCCATCTCTTTACTCAACACAAATATGATATCTTTTTCAAAAACACAACTCAAATTTTCATCTCCCCTTAATATTCTTGGTTTTTCTTTTTCTCCTTATCTTCCTTGGAAAGATTACATTTCCTCTCTTTCTAAACAAGCTTTTAAGAGGTTAGGTGTTATGAGGTGCCTTCAGAATTTCTTCACTCAACCCCAGTTGCTTGCTTTGTATAGGGGTGTTGTTCACCCCTGTATGGAGTATGCCTTACACATCTGAGGTGATTCCACTCACACAGCTCTTCTTGAAAATTTCAAGAAACTTTTTATCTTATCAACTCTCCTGATCTCACTAATTCCTCCAGTCTCTTTCTGCCCATTGAATTGCTGCATCACTCTCTCTTTACTATCGCTATTACAACGGACACTGCTCTTCTGAACTCTATCATCGCATACCTCCTCCATTGAGAAAGGCTTGTGTGACTCGATCTTTCTACACAGTCTTATCCTCTCTGTCCAAATCTCTGACCCCAGACTTAACCACTATGCTCAAACTTATATGTACTCTACTGGTAAAGTCTGGAACACACTCCCTTCATCTATTTTCCCAACTTCCTATGACTTGCACACTTTCAAACACAATGTGTCAGCATTTGATTTAACCAAGTTCCCGTTCTTTCTCCTGACTCGACTCTAGTGGAAATTTTAGTAGGCCTCTGGCCTTTGCACACCAGAGGTGATATAATAATAATAATAATTTTTTTTTTATACTCAACTTTTCCCACAACATAATAATAATAATAATAATAATAATAATAATAATAATAATAATTAAAAAAAGTAAACTCTTACAATATATATATATATATACTTCGCAAGCATTGGTTTTTTGGAAGGTTAGCTCTTTTTGTTGGCTGCTAGGTGTAGTTAAAGAACAGTGCTTTTTTTGTTGTTGTTAGATTAGGTCTATTTGCTGGTCATTAGGAGTAGTTTTACCCTTTAAGTTCAGGTTAGGTTGTCTAACTAGTTTGTTATCTAGATCTAAGAAACTAGTTTGACAACTTAACCTGGACTTAAAGGGTAAACCTACACCTAATGATCAGCAAATAGACCTAACCTAACAGAAAATCAGTTTCATTAACTATGCCTAATAGCCAATAAAAAGGCCTAACCTACCAATAATGCAATATGCTAATATATATATATATATATATATATATATATATATATATATATATATATATATATATATATATATATATATATATATATATATATATATATATATATATATATATATATATATATTGAAAAGAAGTTTCATTATATTTTTTCCCATTATAAAAAAATGAAATAACAGGTATAAATAAAATCGTAAAATCTGAATTGAAAAACAAAGAGATAAATTATACACAGTCACGAAGTTAAAAAGAAGCCAGTAAAAGATTAAAATAAGAGTGAATAAAGAAAGAACCAATATACAGAAAAAAAATCAACATCATTTGATTATCCAAAGGATAGTATAAAGGAAACTGAAAATTGGTCTCCCATATTTATGGGTAAGTAGAAAAATGAATAAGTTTGTTGTGGTATAACAAAAATTTAGGAGAACATTATTAAAACAAAAATTTAAACAATAATTAGATAAAATGAAGGAACAATGAATAAACTCATTAAAAGGAATTGCATTAAATGTAAAGTATAAGTTCATTAAAATAAATTGCACTAAATATATTAAATTTGTAAAATAAGTAACTTTTAATAAATTAAAGTTTATTAACTTATTAAGAAAAAAAAAGAGAATGTGTTTAAAGAATTTAAGGAAATAAATAAATGGGAAAAGGTAATGTTCTTGTTGCTTTATTTTAAAGGAACAAGTTTTGGAACAAGTTTTGGAATAAGTTGTGGACTAAAAAAAAAAAAAGACCTGGAGTTGGATTGCATCTGGATTGAAGAATTCCTCAAAGATCCACCATATCCCCAATTTTGGTAAACAGACATCCTTGATCATTTGGACCTCGAAGGTTCTTAATTAAAAATCAAAAGTGGTACTGCTCTCAAAGAGAATAAATTTTTCCTTGAAGGATGGTCATCTCAAAGGTATAAAAAGTTTATTTAATTTTGTTATTAAATATATATATATATATATACAATTATTTAAGTTCGTACCAAAAGTTGAGAATTATTAATTACCCATTATATCAATTGCATTGAACAACAAGAAGTGGTATTAAGAGTATTCAAACATTTATTTTTGTTTCTTGTTATTATATTATTTCTTATTATTTATATTATTTATTATTACATATCAATTTTTTCATTTATCGAATTCATTTATTTTTTTTCATACATTATTTATTAGATGTATTATTTTATATAGATAGAATTAATGTACATATTAAAAAGTATTTATGAAGATAGGAGAGGCCTCTATATTTGCGTTTAGGTGTAGGTAATTATTTAAAAAAAAGGTACAATTGTAAATAAAATAATAATATTGAGCGTTCGTCTTATTTGACATATCGTCGTTACTATATTTTGATTGTATAATTTGGGGTTTCCGAGTGGCTTTGTTGAGGCATTACATCGGATATCAAGGATTTTGGTGAGTACAACGTTCTGTGTTTTTCCCCAACCTTGTGGGGATTTCTATTAATTGTATAATATTTTGTACCTAGCAGCAGAGCTTGCATTCTTTGATGATAAGGACCTAAAAGGACCATCTTTATTTCACATTATTCCAAGGTTCATCTCTGGGCTCTATCTAGGTTGTGAGGAGACGCCTTGAAAGCATCAGAGCCTGCCTGGAAGGCTGGACTTAAAACTGCTGGTGCTTCTAAGTAAGTATATATATATATATATATATATATATATATATATATATATATATATATATATATATAATATATATAATATATATATATAAAAATTGAGCGTGTCGTAGTTATCAATTCTATTTATGTTATAATAAGGACCAACTACAACAAATATTTCAGAAATTGCGTTGTGTTTCCATTACTATTATTCAAGGTTTCTAATGATTTATTATCTTTTCAGATTAAAGGTCGTTCATCTACTTGATGTGAACTATGTTGATATTAGAGAATGAATTTCTGACTTATTATTTATTATTATATAATAAACAATCGTTTTGTTATGTTATATTCTTTATAACCTTATTTTAATTAATAAAAGAGGGTTTTATTTTCCTACTTACTATAAACTTATACCTTCCGATATTATCATATAGCATTCACCAACACTTATGTAGTTCGATACTATAATAATGTTTATTAAACTGTTGTTTAATGTTTCGAATTGATGTTATGTCAAGATTAACCGTGCGAAATTGTTTCAAGTTAAGTGTGAATATAGTAAAATATTTATTAAAATATTTTCTAAGTCTTTAGTGGATGCTATAATACCAGTAAACTGTGAAAATTAACTCGGAGTTTTCATCAAGTTGTATTAAAAATATTTATTAAAATATTTTCTAAGTCCTGAGCGAATGTTATAATAACAGTAAACGGTGAAAATTATCTCAGAGTTTTAATCAAGTTGTATTAAAAATATTTATTAAAATATTTTTCTAAGTCTTGTTTCGTTTTAATACAATAGCAAACTGTTTAAAATATTTCAAAGTTGTTTTTAATTTATATCAATAATATTTATTAAAAGATTTTCTAAGTTCTGTTTCGTTTTAATACAATAGCAAACTGTTTAAAATATTTCAAAGTTGTTTTTAATTTATATCAATAATATTTATTAAAAGATTTTCTAAGTTCTGTTTCGTTTTAATACAATAGCAAACTGTTTAAAATATTTCAAAGTTGTTTTTAATTTATATCAATAATATTTATTAAAATATTTTCTAAGTTCTGTTTCGTTTTAGAATAAGATTAAACCACTTAAAATAGTTCAGAGTTGTTTTTAATTTGAATCAACAATATTTATTAAAATATTGTCTAAGTTCTATTCAGTTTTAATACTAAGTTAAAGGATTATTAAATATTACTAATTTAGGTCAATTGGCGATGACAATTTAATAAATCACTCGTTATCTTACAAATAATCTACCTTACAATATAAAGTATATTTTAACTTCTCTTAATCGAATAAAATTCGTTATCTATAACTAACCATAAAGTTTACACAGGTCCAAAACAAAACCAAAAATCTTTAACTTAATTATGGTATAATCTAATGCAAAGCATATACTTCAAAAAGGAACAATTTAAACCAAAATGGTTTACTTAAACAAAAACAAAAGTTTATAAAAGTATAAAGCAATTAATCTGGTTTACTTTAAATATATTTACAGTTACTATATAAAATGAATATCCTCTGACATTAATTATTCTTTCAACAATTTGTACAAATATCTTAATTAAACTCGTATTTCTTGAGTTTTAAATCAAAAATAAACACACGGTAAATATGCCCAAGTATATCAATTGGTCCTCGAAAGAGGTCTGTATATTTAACACTCTAATATCAAATACTCGAAAGAGTTCTGTAAATTTTCTAAAATAAGTTACCTTTAACCTTAATTCCTCGAAAGAGGTCTGTATATTTAACACTCTAATATCAAATACTCGAAAGAGTTCTGTAAATTTTCTAAAATAAGTTACCTTTAACCTTAATTCCTCGAAAGAGGTCTGTATATTTAACACTCTAATATCAAATACTCGAAAGAGTTCTGTAAATTTTCTAAAATAAGTTACCTTTAACCTTAATTCCTCGAAAGAGGTCTGTGAATAAATCAACTCTTATTCGTAAAATATCAGTAATCTTAAGAATATTATCACCTTTATCAATATAAAATATTACTATATAAAATTCGTTTACGGAGCAAAGAACTTTTCGATTTCAGAACCAAAATCAGAATGACTACTTCTTTCAAAATTTTCAAATTATGAATTCTGACAACTATCATAGGTTGTCATTTTTTTAAGATCAACCAATCAGGAAGTTTTATTTTTAGCGAGTTGTCAAAATTCAGGTTCTCTTTCTTTTTTCTTTTCTCTTCTTTTTCTTTTCTGGCAACTTGGTAACGGACTCTGTTTGTTGTTTTATTTTCGAAATCTTAAGCGCCATCTTGATTTGAACTTCGTATAATTTTCTTAATCCTTATGTTTATTAATTCCTTTATTTATTCTCATCTTTTTCATGTTATTTTCTTAATTCACGAAGAAATACATATTATGCTTAACTTGCCTTTCTCTTGATTTTTTCAAATTTCATAATTTTCTGAGAGTTTAAATTTGTAGCCCTAACTTTGCGTTCATGCTAGACCTGATTTACTTATTGTTTCTGTTACTTTTTCTTCGTTTCTTTCATGTCTAATTTTTTCTTTCTCTTCTTATCGATTTACTTATCTTTTATTATATTTCTTTTTCTTTCTTATTAAATACTTCACTTAACATATATTGCTCATTTCTTAAGTTATCATAAAAACCAACACCACAATACCTATCACCATAATTTTAAAACGATTTTTCTTCAGGAGGGCCTACTACACCCCCTTCTCAAAGTATTTCATAGGGCCATTTAGAGAGTTTAAGTAGTACCAGGATGGCTAAAATCTTTTATGAACTTTTTCTGTAAAATGTTCTAGTTTCTATTGTCATGGTGCGGCCCGTACCGAAATGTGTCTGTACACTTTGCATGTTACAAGGGCTTTGGTTTTGTCGATTCTGAATCTTGATTCTGAGATCATCAACTCTTCTGGGTCTAGCATTGTAAGGTCTTGAAGGTCCTGCCTGTTCCAAATTAGTGCATCTGTTGTTTTCTCCTCTATACCGGCCAGTTGTATGATAGTGTGATCTCCTAGGGGTTTCTTGAGGTTCTAAACTTGTCCTTTGATGATATCGCTTGTCCGGTCGTCCTCTTGTTGACCTTTGGGGTCTAACCCTTAACTGGGCCATTTGTTGTTCCAAGCCTGTTCTCACAAGTGTTGATTCTTCGATGGCACGATAGGACTTCCCTGGTTGTTTATTTAGGTACTCATGATGTTGCTTGAGTAATTTCCACCATTTGCCCACTGTGGCTCCTAGAAAATGTAGGCCATCCTTGGTGGAACCTTGAAAAGGTCTAACTGTATTTTTACCATGATTATACCTGTTTACCGTATTGAAATATTCCATTCGGGTGAGAGCTAAAGGTCTTGGAGTTAGTTTTTTATCCCATTGATTAAAGAATCTACTTATAAGATCTCTCATTTGTCGATTAAAACTGAGACTACATCGATATGGATATAATAATTTGACTTGGGTGGGATCTAATTTTTTGTATAGTTTGTTACGGTTATATATTCCAAAATTTGGGATAAATGGGACGGTAATTATAATCTGGCAATAAGCATACCTATCCTTCCAGTCCAAAATTTTAACTTTAATTGGCTCAATCAATGCATCCAAATCTAACTGATTATTCGGAACCATTATTTTACAACCTGAATTTTTCCAGTCTATTAATTTGGTGAGTTCACAATGTAAACACATAATCACTATTATGTCTATAGGTTCTTGGTCCTCCACTACATTATCTTCTAACACTTTGTCCACCTTGTTTAGGGCCTCTTTCATAGTCATTCCTGGAGTGCTGTAACGTACCAGATGTTTCGGTTTCCAACCGTCTGCGGTGTTCTGCAGTTCGGCAACCCGACTGTCTCCAATTACAACAACTCTCTTGGTTCCCCAATTCATGATCTACAAAAACAATAAATTCATTTAAAACAGGGATTAATTACATTAAATGTACTAATTAAATACTCTTCTGGAACATAATCTCCAACAATTTCTGTAAACCTGATAAAATTTTTAAACATATCATAAACATAAAACTAACTTCTTTTAACATGAGCTAAAATAAACAACATTGATTCTAAAATTAAAAAGCTCGTTGACACAGCATTCCTCATCTGAAATCATTATTAAAACAAGCATATAAATTGATTACTTAAACAATCCAATATATTATCTCTTACAAAACTTGTAACTCGCCAAGGATTCAAAATAACATAACTCAATTTTGATTTTCTTACCTTACTATTGACATTATATTACCTTACCATCAGAATCCCGAAAAATCAAAAGACAAATTCGATACCGTACTGTTTCGTTCTAATTCTACCAGATCCTTCCATACTCTTGAAGTTCTTGCATCTATAATGGGAATTCCTCGACTGGGTCTATTGAATTCTAATTCTTCTTGAATCCACGGCTCCATATTATAAGTGGCATTATTATAAGGTATTCGTCTTTCAGCTTCGTGACTTGCCATTTGGTCTTTTGAATCTTGATTTAGATCTACATTATGTTGTAGATGAATATTATATTGGAATACCTTTTCCCAGTTTATTTTAAACATGGTTTGATGTTCTTCTGTAAACCCCTCAAAATCAGGTTGGGATGTATTACTCTTGTTGTCCTCTAAATCATTTTCTTGATTAACCTTTTTTAATTCTTCAGGAGTTTCATACCACTTTTTTAAATGTTTGTGATGTATTTTATATAATATAGTATTTCTATACTGATGTTGAAGGTCGTACATCACCCCGTTCTCATATGTTTTAACTACTTTATATGGACCATGGAATTTCTTAGCTAGTTTATTTTCTACATTATGACCCTTAAGAATATTTTTCTTGAGGACTAATTCATCTAACTTGTAGGGTTCATAATCTTGTTGTGTCTTTCCCCAAGTCTTGTCATTTACTTGATTCTTTTCAACATTGTTGAGAAATATTGCAGCTGGTGTCTTTCCTAATTCTCTGTGATATGTGTGGTTGTATACAGCCACAACGTCAGGTAGATGTTCATCCCATTCTTCTAAGTTATCTATCATTCTAAACATATTTAACAATGTTTGGTTCACTCTTTCTACGAGGCCGTTAGTTTGTGGCATATTGGCTACAGTACAACGATGCTTAATTTCTTTAGTTTTGAGGAACTCTTCAAACAGATGATTAGTAAATTCTTTTCCGTTGTCTGATTGTATTTCTAAAGGGTCTTTCAGAAATGTTGCTATCATATTTTTAAATGCTTTGAGTACTGTATTAGCAGTTTTATCTGGTATAGCCACAGCAGATGTCCACTTTGAGTACATGTCAACAGCAACAAAGATATATTTCTGTCCTATTTTTGTTTTTGGCATTTCCATAAGATCTATGGCGACCACATCAAAAGGTTTTCTGGCTTGTACTTTCCAAGTTGGTGGTCTTTGTTGTCGAGCTGGTAATAATTTTCTCTGTTGACATTTTATACATATTCGGGTGACTTGTTCGCAGATGTTGCGAATATTTGGACTCCAGGTAATTTCTTGTATTTTCTTTATCATTTTATCTCTTCCCGGATGATAATGAGTCTTATGATAGTCAATGATTAAATCTTTTAAATCATTATACCCTATGAGTGGAACATCTTTCCCAGTTTCCTCGTAATACAAAATTCCATCTATTTCATGTACATTTTTCAAATATCTTATATATCTCTTTAAATAATTTTTCTCTTTGAGTCTTTGAGTTTGTTCTTGAACTGTATTATTTTCTTGTAAAATCTGTCTTAACTCTTGTAAACCTTTATCTTCAATTTGTCCTTTTTTAATTTCTTCTACTAGTTGTTCCTCATTTCTTGTATATTTTAATGTAGATCTTCTACTTGGCAATTCTTCGGTTTCCTCTGGTTTTGATCCCACCGTAGACTCAATCGTTATATCATGAGAATTCAAGCTTTCTGAATCAACTATGTCTTCCTCAGTATTTCCTTCACTCTCTTCCTCATCTTCAATCTCGAATAAGACGATCTCTTTCAGAATTTCCGCCTCTTCAAAATCTGAGACAAACAAATTTATTTCGTCAACACAGCTTGTTACTCTTTCTTCAGATGTATTCTTCTCCAATAAATTAAAATGAACGCCGTGTATACTTAAGAGATGACATATCCTAGTACCTTTATCATTATATGACACCCATTGGTCTTTAGCATGATATATTTTAACTTGGATGTCGTATATACGGGCACAAGCTTCCACAATCTCAGAGCTGACCATAGTACCTGAGATATTCATTCGGTTCAGATTCTGTCTAGTTTGTTTAGTGTCCATTAACCCATAGGTTTTCAAATTATTTCTCACTTCATTGACCGCACGCTCACGGAGAATCTTGTGAGCTTTTTCATCATTAAATAAGAATATGGCTATTGCCACGAACAGGGCGTTTCCGCTGCCTTTAATTTCTTTTTCTTTAAATCCTACCGGTACTATATCTTCTTCAATTTCTATTTCCTCTGTATTTTCTGGAACGCATCGAGAGAGGAAATCGCTGATGTGATTAAATTTCCCGGGTAGGTATTTGATCTCAAAATCGTACTCAGCTAAATCTGTTAAAGTTCGGGCAATTCTTGCATTTACTCCAGCCATATTGTGCAAATAAGTTAGGGGTTGGTGATCAGACCAGATGACAAACCTTCGGCACATTAAAAATGTGCGAAACACTTTCACTCCCCATCTTAATGCGGCTAATTCTTTCTCTAGAGTACTATAGTTTCTCTGGGCGGATCCAAAACACATCGAGGCATAGGCTATAACTTTTAGTTCCCCGTCTTGCTGTTGTTTTAAACAAGCTCCGGCACCTGTCCCAGATGCATCAACAAACAGTTCCAATGGTTTTTTACTCTCATAGTCCGGGAAGGCTAAAATTGGTGGTTCTACCAAAGCTTGTTTTAATCTTTCAAAGCTTTCTTGACACTCCAGAGTCCATTTTATACTCTTTCCTGTTGTTAACTGAGAGAGAGGCTTCATGAGTTTAGCAGCCTTCTGGAATATGTCTTCTATAGTAATTTACACTACCCAAGAAACTCTGAACTTGCTTTATGGTTTTGGGCACTGGAGCTTTTTGTATGGCCTCTATATTTTCGGATAATGGTAATATTCCTTCTTCACTAACTTCCTGGCCTAAAAATTTTACTTTTCTTCTGAAGATATTACATTTTTCCGGTTTTATTTTTAAATTAAACTCACGCAGTTTCTCTAAAACTTGACTTAGATTATTCAAATGTTCGTCAAAATTTCTTCCCAAGATCAAAATATCGTCCAAGTAGGCCATTACTTGGGTTTTTGAGAAATCTTGTATCATCAAGTTGACGAGACGTTGGAAAGTCGCGGGTGAGTTACAGAGGCCAAAAGGTAATCGTACGAACTCCAGATGCTTTGAAGATGTTGTAAAAGCAGTATATTCTCTTGATTTTTCATCCATGGGTAAGTTGTAGTATCCTTTGGTCATGTCTAGAAGACTAAAATAGGTACTGCCTTTTAAATTATAAATACAGTCGTTCACAGCGGGTAAGTGGAAAACTGTCCTTAACTGTCCTCTGATTGAGGGCTCTATAATCAATACATACCCTTACTTTGCCATTCTTCTTGATAATAGGTACAATAGGACTGCTCCATGGACTCTTTGATGGTTGTATAATTCCTTGTTGTTCTAATGTTTTTAATTCTTCGTCCATAAGCTCTTGCACCTTCGGATTAAACCGCCTTACCTTTTTGACGAATGGGCTCATAATCATTCAATTTAATTTTGTGTTTCATTTTAGTTGTATAACCCACGTCATTATCGTCTTTACTAATGATATCTTTAAAATTTTCTAACGTTTTACATACAATATCTTTTTGTTCTGAATTAAGGTCGGTTTGGTTCAATGTAAATCTTTCCTCCCAACTCAAGTGCTGATTTTCTTGTTCTTTCTCCACTTCTTGTTGTTCGTATATTTCTTTTAAAGTTTTTCCATCTTTTACTAATTCTATAGTTGTTACCACTAAATCTTTTGTATCAATCTTATAAGTTTCATCTCCCAAATTTATAACATTAATATAGGCTCTTTTCCCATTATTTACAGTATTTGAAATAAACAATCCATTCTTTCTAAAATTATCCAATCCTGCTATTTCAGTACTATATAATTTGGGTTCTTTAAAATTATTTGGCCACTTTAGTTCTATTTTATGTATGTATCCAGCCTTTATATGAGCATTCTTTCTTAATTTTAACTTGATGTTACTTATTGGGGCTGAATTATATCTAAAATTACATACAACAATTTCTTTCCCATTATCAGGCCTACATATTAATCTATTATTTTCAAAGTCAATTTCTAAAAAGTATTTTTTCAAAAAATCGATTCCAAGAATCATTTCATGTGTTATTTTTCGACTAATGATGAAACTTTCATGTTTTATTTGATATTTTCCTATTTTGAATGATAAATTCATCTCCTCCTTCTGTTCCTTCTATATCTCCGTGTACTCCAATCAATTTAATATTTGTATCTTTGATTTCTTCATTTAATAATTGAGCGACATCATAACTAATTACATTGAGTTGGGCACCTGTATCTATTAAAGCTCTTATAATGGCTCCTTTTACATTTATATCCAAGTATAATCTTTGATCCTGTATCTTTAGGTGCAAGGCTTTGTCCTACTCCCTTAATTCCACCCTGCTCGGTTAAGGGGTTCTTTAGTTTTCCGGCTGCTTCCTGAATACATTCTTAAATTCCTCACAGTTCTTCATCAAATGGTTTTCTCCACAATAAGGGCATTCATATCTTTGAGCTTGTTCCCTCTTTTCTGGTGGTGCTCTTCTTGTATTTTGCTCATTTTGTGCAGCACTTGTTGGTCGTTGTTCCTGTTTTTCGGGTCTTTCTGATCTATTGCCTTGTTCTCGGTTTCTTTCTTGAGCTATTCTTTTACGACAATCCTTAATCATATGACCTGGCTTACCACAACAGAAACAACTTTTGTTTTTCTTGTAGCATTCCGATTCTAGATGCCCTTCTTTTTCACAAAAATTACATTTTTTATCTGTCTTTTTATCAGTTACTGCTACTTGAACCTTTTCTCTCTCAGGTTTTCTTTCTGTGGTGTTGTCTTTTCTTTCTTCTTTCTTATCAGGCTGATTACTACTAAAGCACATCTCTACATTGTCGGCTATCTCGATTATCCTATCTATACTAATTCTTGGTTCCGACAATGCAGCAAATTTTACTTTCCCAGCTGATTCTCCACTAAGTCCTTCTAGTATTTTTATTTTCTTCATTTCATTAAATAACTCTTGTCGTGTATCTATCCCAGCTGCTTCTGCCAGTCGATCTAATCTCATAGAAAAATTCATTATAGTTTCATTTTTCTCTCTTTTTGCACTCCAATATTTTTCTGCTATTTTATCCTTATTTCGAGAAGCCTGATGAACAATTTTTCTGAGTTTTTCTTTAACCAAATAAGTAAGGAATTCTTCCGCCATCGATGTTATTAAAAGAATCCAGTAAACTTCCTTCTAAATATTTACCCAGGACGCGACTCCATGTATTTACTACTTCCGGATAGGTATTATCGCAGTATGTTTCGAAATCTTGTAAAAATCTTTCAAAATCATGTCCCTCTTCTAGTGAATATTTCAAGGGTGGTGGGACTAGCCTTCTTCGATAATAGTAGTGACTATCCATCATGTGTTCAGGTGGTGGTGTATATTGTCGTCCTGGTGTATAATGCTGACTTGTTCCAGCTCTACTTGAATACTGGCGACTATTCATTCCTCTTTCCTGTTCTTGTCTTTGTTGTTGCTCTGGTGTTGATGTCATATGTGGTTGTAACTGTTCATTCATTTCAGGCCTCTCTTCAGGGATATCCACTCTAAAATCCATCTTCTTTAACTAATTCTTTTCTAATGATCTTTTTAAATTCTTATTAAACCTTTTATTCTTAGCACCAGGTATGTTAGGTGGCTAATCCTGGTCTAAACGGCACCAAAAATGTTATGTCGTAGTTATCAATTCTATTTATGTTATAATAAGGACCAACTACAACAAATATTTCAGAAATTGCGTTGTGTTTCCATTACTATTATTCAAGGTTTCTAATGATTTATTATCTTTTCAGATTAAAGGTCGTTCACTTACTTGATGTGAACTATGTTGATATTAGAGAATGAATTTCTGACTTATTATTTATTATTATATAATAAACAATCGTTTTGTTATGTTATATTCTTTATAACCTTATTTTAATTAATAAAAGAG
>SEYY01000023.1:20000-28503 GCA_009176605.1 Armadillidium nasatum | reverse complement strand
AAGTTCGTACCAAAAGTTGAGAATTATTAATTACCCATTATATCAATTGCATTGAACAACAAGAAGTGGTATTAAGAGTATTCAAACATTTATTTTGTTTCTTGTTATGATATTTTTTTAATATTTATATTATATTATTATATATAATTTTTCATTTTCGAATTTTATTTTTTCATACATTATTATTAGATGTATTTTTATATAGATAGAATAATGTACATATTAAAAAGTATTTATGAAGATAGGAGAGGCCTCTATATTTGCGTTTAGGTGTAGGTAATTATTTAAAAAAAAGGTACAATTGTAAATAAAATAATAATATTGAGCGTTCGTCTTATTTGACATATCGTCGTTACTATATTTTGATTGTATAATTTGGGGTTTCCGAGTGGCTTTGTTGAGGCATTACATCGGATATCAAGGATTTTGGTGAGTACAACGTTCTGTGTTTTTCCCCAACCTTGTGGGGATTTCTATTAATTGTATAATATTTTGTACCTAGCAGCAGAGCTTGCATTCTTTGATGATAAGGACCTAAAAGGACCATCTTTATTTCACATTATTCCAAGGTTCATCTCTGGGCTCTATCTAGGTTGTGAGGAGACGCCTTGAAAGCATCAGAGCCTGCCTGGAAGGCTGGACTTAAAACTGCTGGTGCTTCTAATGTAAGTAATTTTCTCTTACCAATATATATAATATATATGATAATAGATATTTATTATATTATATATATAATATTATATATATAATATATATATATATTATATTAATTTAATCTATGACGTCAGGAAGGCCAGTGCCCGGATGGCATCCCCTCGTGTTCTGAGGGAGTGTAATTCCGAGTTAGCGCCTGTCCTCATACAGCTCTACTCTCTATGCCTTAATACTTATACTTTTTCCTCTATGCTGGAAGCGTGCGTGGTTCAGCCGATCCGAAAAAAGGTAGCCGCTCTGACCCTTCTAACTATCGACTATAGCTCTCACTTGTTTCTATCTAAAATTTTAAACTCTCCTCAACCTCATTTCCTGGATCATTTGGAGACTCATTCTCTTCTCTGATCACCAGTATGGCTTTCGACGCTCAGGCAACTGGTGACATACTTTCCTATCTTACAACTATGGTCTTCGCCCTAGGACTAAGGGGAGTCTTGTGTGGTGCGCTTGACATATCCGAGGCTTTCGACCGGTATGGCATGCGTCGCTATCTCCAAGCTCCCCTTCCTTTGGGTTTCCCTTCTCTTTGTTACTCTTGTCTAGTTTTCTCTCAGATCTTTCCATTTCGACACTTGTAGATGAGTACCTCTTCCTCCTTTTCTGCAACTGTGGTGTTCCTCAGGGTTCTGTTTTATCTCCAACCATATTCTTACTTTTCATTAACGATCTTCTCCACTGCACTTCTAACTCTGTTCACGCTTATGCTGATGATCACTCTATATTCTTCTACTCATTTCAAATCTGCTCCCTCTTTTGCTTCTAGACTTGCGTCTCGTCTTCAACTTTCCGTTCTATTCCTTGCCGATCTGGATGAATTTCCCGGTGGGACATAGCAACCTTGTTGAAATTCAACTCTTTAAAAACTCAACTTCTTTTACATCTCCCTCTCCAAAACACCTCCTAACTTTCCTATCCTTCGATGGCTCTCCGTCTCACCTGTAATAACATTGTATTCTTGGTCTAAACAAACAACAAACTGTCTTGGAAACCACATATCACAATGGTTGTTAAGCTGCCTCTAAGAAGCTGGGAGTTCTGTTCAGGTGCGAGAAATTTTTTCTTCTAGCAGTTCTCCAAACATATAAGGTCTTATTCGCCCTTGTTGGATACTGTTCTCACATTTGGGGGCCTCCGGCTCCTCCTCTCTTCTGGAAGGGTTTTGTCAAGCAGAGATTAATAAACTTCCCCTACTTTCAACTCACTGACCCTCTGCTCTGCGACGTTACGTTGGCGCTATCTCTTTTCTACAGGTACTACAATGGGAGATGCTCAGGGAATGGGCTCTCGCATTCCTTTACCGTGCGTCGTCCTCGTTGCACAGGGTGCCCTGCTTTCACACCAACTTTGTTGGACGTAGGAATCCCAGGCTAGCCGTTGTGGTACCTCCTTCTTCCAGCCATCTATTCTGTGGAATTCTCTACCATCTTATTTTCCCGCATTTAATCTTCCACTCTTCAAGTCTTCCGTCTGCGCCCATGAGGAATTGCATTAGGTGTGTAGGGGAGTTTGTCTTGTGTGTGTGCCCCCTCTTGAAAATTCTGCCCGTGAGTGTGGCGTTTGTAAAAAAATATATATATATATATTATATATATATATATATATATATATATATATATATATAATTAAAATTATGTATGGGAAAACATGTTATAAACCAAATAACACAAGCACAAAAAAACAAAAGTTTAGTATTTTTAAAATAGAAATGAAATAAAAAATTATTCCTCTCGACTTACACATAATCTATATTTTGTAAACTGTAAGGATAATAGCTCTGTTTTTATTTTTTATTGTAAAGTTCAATAAATTGATAAAGTTTACTTTTTTTTTTAAAGATAATTTACCTCTTTTTCATTGCAAATTTGACAGGGCTGGTAACCTATTATTTTACAAAATATAAAAAAAACTGTTTTTTTTTATAAAAAAAAAAACATATATATATATATAAATATATATATTATATATTATAATTATATATATTATATATATATTATTATATTATATTATAATATATGCATTTCAGCATATTTTTTTTTTACTTATTTTAAATATATGAAAAAAAAAAAAAAAAAAAAATTAATAATTATATATATATATAATTATATTTAATATATATATATATATATCTATATATATATTATTATTATATATATATATATATACTTTTTTTTTTTTTATAAACTTTTATATATTTATAATTATTCTTGCAATTGTTAATGGCTTTATATTTAAATTTCTTGTGTGGGCTTAAACTTGGAAAGGTCCTAATTTGAAATTATTAAAGTATAATTTATATATTTTACTACTAACCTAACCTACCTAATATAACGTAACATAACATAACCTAACCACCTTCCTAATCTAACCAAATCAAATATGTATTTCTCCTCTCTCTCTCTTGCTCTCTAATTAAACTATTTTTACTTTTTGAGCTTCACAATATATATATATATATATAATATATATATTATATATATTATATAACATATTAATTATATATAATATATATATATATAATATAAAAAATTTTCATTAAATTTTTAGGGGATGTTAGGAGTATTTTTGTTTTCAAAATGTGACACAAGAATTGTACTTGTGCCATAAAATTTGTTTGCAATTTCCATACCTATATCATTGAAGCCAACTCGTAGTTCCAGTTAAACTCGCAATGCATAGGTATATTATTATTTTTTGCAACCTGGTCCCATGCAAAAAATTTCCCTACTGTCAGCTCCACAATTACCATTTTTATTATTGCATACAGGGCTTCATTAAGACCTCCTTAATTGATTTTCATTTAATTTGTATTTATAAATTTTATAGTTTAAAAAATTTACATTTCCTATCATAAAAAATAACAATATATATATATATTATATATATATATATATATATATTATATTATATATATATAATATTATATATATTATAATATATATATATATATATATATGTGTGTGATAATTGTTGTATAACTAATCTTCAAAATTCAATCATCACAATTTAATTAAACAAGTGAATTAGGAAATGTACCGTACCTTCCCACAAAATTTTCGAGTACCGATGATTTCCCAGCTGACTGACCTCCCACAACAGCAATTTGAGGTAGGTCCAATTGCATGTGAACACCCAATTGTGTAAATGCATCTTGCAGTTTGTTAACAATGGGGATGAGTTGTTCCATCCCCGTATTTCCAGACATTTTGAATATTTACTTATGTGTGACTCTTTTGAAATACCTTTTTACAACACAGTTATTTGAAACATCAAAATATGGCAGACAACTCAAGGGGAGGTTCAGCCGAACTTTTCTCTATAGATTCGATTTTCTCTGATTTTCTCTTGCGTCAACTGAGCAAACTGACCTGCGCTAATGTCAAAGATAATATTTATGCTTAAAAATACATGAGAATGATACAAGTTATATTACATTTTAATAAAAACTTCTTCTAAAGGTTAAAACTTATTAATTAATGACGTAATCCACTAGAAATGCAGAAATACATAACACTGAATACTTTTTCCAGTTTCGAAATTCAACCAAAGAAAACTGAAAATACAGTTAAGTAAAGGAGTAACCAAAATATTTTTTTTTTTTTTCAAATTTATATTATTAAAAATAACATCAGTAACATATAACATTTATACTTTCCACATTTTAATTTAATATCTAATTTATCACTTTCAATTTCAAGAATATATATCTACGTTAATTTTTATATAATTTAACTAATTTGATGACCCAAACTATATGCGTATATTTTTTTAAAAACTTGAACAGCATTTGATTGACCCTTCACGTATACCTGTTCAAACTGTACTCAAAATTATGATTGAGAAAAAAAAAAAAAACTATCCTTGTATGAGTACATACCATTATATACGCATGACTAATATTCTTTCATATCTGAATGACTGACGTAAAGGTGAAGTTAGAGAAATGATAAAGATTATAATATAATATATATATATATATATATATATATATATATATATATATATATATATAAATATATATATTTAATTTATATTATATATATATATTATATATATATATATATAATATATATTTATATATATATATATATATATAATAATATTATATATATATTATATATATATATATATATATATATATATATATATATTATATATACTATATTATATATATATATATATATATATATATATATTTACTTTATATATTATATATATATATATTATATATATATATATAATATATATATATATATATATATATATAGTATATATATATATATATATATACAAATATAAGAAAAAATTTTGCTGAGGATTTTGATTTCGTCCTGTGCCGAGGAGGATGCGGATGCCACATATATTTTTTTTTTTTTTTTTTTTTTTTTTCTCCTCTGGTGGGCAAAGGCCAGAGGCCTACCATTGTTCCACCAGAGTTGGGAGGAAAGTCGGAAACATGGTCAAATTAAAGGCCGACATGACCTGATACACGGCGTTTAAAGGTGCTTAAGTCATAGGTAGTTGGGAAAATAGATGAAGGAAGTGTGTTCCAGACTTTACCAGTAGAGTAAATGTAAGATTGAGCATAGAGGTTAAGTCTGGGGTCAGAGAGTTGGACAGAGAAAGGATGAGATGTGTAAAAGTCGTGTCAACAGCCTTCTTAAATGGAGGAGATGCGAGAGAGTTCAAAGAGCAGTGTCCATTGTAATAGCGATAGTAGAGAGAGAGTGACGCAACATTTCGACGGGCAGAAAGAGATTGGAGAGAATTAGTGAGAGCAGGAGAATTGATAAGGCGAAAAGCTCTAGACTCCACCTTTTCCAGGAGAGCTGTGTGTGTGGAACCACCCCAGATGTGTGACGCATACTCCATTCAGGGGCGAACAACACCCCTATACAGAGCAAGCAACTGGGGTGGTGTGAAGAAATACTGAAGGCGCCTCAGAACACCCAACCTCTTAGAAGCTTGTTTAGAAAGAGAGGTAATGTGATCTTTCCAGAAAGATCACGAGAAAGAAACACGAGAATTAAGGAGAGATGAAGGTTTGAGTTGCGGTTTCGAAGAAGATATCGTAGTTGTGTGGAAGATTGTGTCGAGTAGAGAGATGGAGGAATTGAGTTTTTGAGGCATTGAAAACGACCATGTTTTCTTTGCCCCAATTGGAAATGAGAGATAGATCAGAGGTTAGTTGCGCCAAGGCCACCCTCCTTGCCTCTATTAACTGTTGCTGGGAGGGGCGTCTTTCAAAATGAAAAGAGTAATGAAGGGTGGAGTCATCAGCATAGGAGTGGATAGGAGATGAAGTAATAGAGAGAAGGTCATTAATGAAAAACAGAAAAAGTGTTGGGGATGGACAGATCCTAAAACCACTATAATAGATTTATAGGATGAACGGTGGCCGTCTACAACAGCTGCTATAGAACGACCGGAAAGGAAATCAGAGAGAAAGTCACAGAGAGAAGGATAGATTCCGAAAGAGGGAAGTTTGGAAATCAAAGCTTTGTGCCAGACTCTATCGAAAGCTTTCGATATGTCCAGCGCTACAGCAAAAGATTCACCGAAATGCCGAAGAGCGGAGGACCAAGAGTCAGAGAGAAGGGAAAGAAGATCACCAGTAGAGCGTTTCTTTCGAAAGCCATACTGGCGATCTGAGATAAGATTAGAAGAATTGAGATGTTTCCAAATCTTCCTGTTAAGGATAGATTCGAAAACTTTAGAAAGAACGGAGGTTAAAGAAATAGGACGATAGTTAGAGGGCTGAGAGGGGTCCCCCTTCTTCGGCACAGGCTGAATGAGCGCACGTTTCCAGCAAGAAGGGAAGGTTGAAGTAGAAAGACATAGACGAAATATTTACCAAGGTAGGGTGCAAGCTCGGAAGCACAAGTTTTGAGAACCACAGGAGGGATACCATCAGGACCGTACGCCTTCTTAGTGTTAAGCTCAGAGAGAGCAGAAGTGACGTCTTTAGAAGAAATTACAATTTTAGGCATAAATGAGTTAGAGGGGGTTGAAGGAGTAGGAACAGCTCCGGAATCGTCTAAGGTTGAATTTAAGGCAAAAGTTTGAGCAAAGAGTTCAGCTTTAGAGGAAGGCAAAACGGCAGTTGTACCGTCAGAAGATACTAGAGGAGGGAAAGAGGAAGAAGCAAAGTTAGAGTTGACATTTTTTGCAAAATGCCAGAAAAGGCGAGAGGAAGAGGAGCCAGAAAGATTATTGCATTTGCGACGGAGAAAAGAGTTTTTAGTATCTCGAAGAATAGATTTTGCACGATTCCGGGATGAAATATAAGATGCATGAGATTCTGGAGTTTGAAGACGACGGTAGTCCCTGAAGGCAGCATCCCTGCGGCGGATAGCATGAGAACAGAGTTAAACCAAGGTTTATTAGGTTTAGTGGAAGGGAAAGAATATGGAATGTACGCCTCCATGCCAGAGAGAATCACCTCAGTTATGCGCTCAGCGCACTCCGAGGGACCCCTCCCACGGAAACAGTAATCATTCCATGGAAAATCAGAAAAGTACGACTGCAAGTCAGGCCAGTTAGTGGCACCGAAATGCCAGAAACGTCTCCTCGCCGATGGCGGGGGCCGTTCTTGCGGAAGACTTGAAGAGACAGGACAAGATACACGGAGATAAGAAGGTGATCGGATGAACCCAGAGGAGGAAAGAGTTTAACAGTATAAGGAGAAGGATTAGAAGTTAGAAAAAGTCTAGAATGTTGGGTCATCACCAGGGTCAGGATACGGTAGGGAGTTGCACCAACTGCTCAAGGTTGTTCTGGATAGAAAATTGGAAGGCGAGTTCACCAGCTGGATCTTGAGAACTAGATGAAAGCCATTGGCGGTGGTGAACATTGAAATCACCTAAAATGATGATTTCAGAGAAAGGAGAAGAAGAAAGAATGTGTTCTATTTTGGATTTAATAGTCGAAGAATTTTGGATAGTCTGTAAGTTGGGGATAAGTAGACAGAACAAATGAATTTAGTTGTAGAATTGCAAGAAAGTTTGAGCCATAAAGTTGAGAATTCAGAAGACTCCAAATTAGAGACACGAGAACAAACAACATCGTTGCGCACATATGCGCAACATCCGCCTTTGGCTGAAAATTGAGGATAGAGACAGTAGGAGGGAACAGAGTAGGGTTTGCTGTCAGAGCACTCAGACACCTGAGTTTCAGTTAAGAACAAGAGATGAGGTCTAGAAGAAGAGAGGTGGTGTTCGACAAAGTGGAGATTAGAAAAAAGACCGCGAATGTTGCAGAAATTAATGAAAAAAGAAGACCGTGCACCAGGCAAGCCGGATAGAGGTCTTGGTGGCGCCACCCATCACCGGAGGCCACCAACTCCCAAGTGGTGATGGGGGAAGGAGTAGATGAGGGGCTATGTTTGGAATCCGCCCCTCTTGGATTCTCCGAGGCAGATTTTTCTTTTGCCATTTTTTGATTCATTTATAGGTAATGTAAGTGTAAGCGTTTGTAAATATTGTAGGACACATGTGAAGAAGGAGGAAGGTTGGAGCATAGGCACTCCAATGTGAGTCAAGGGTACACTAGAGACCTCTGAGAAGATGAAACGCGAATATATATATATTTATATATATATATATATATATATATATATATAAATATATATATATATTATATATATATATATATATATATATATATAATATATATATATATATATATATATATATATATATATATATATAATATATAATATATATATATATATATATTATATATAATAATATAATATCTATTTATATATAATTAGGATGGAGTGATTGTGTCG
>SEYY01000023.1:0-12500 GCA_009176605.1 Armadillidium nasatum | reverse complement strand
ATATATATATATATATATATATATATATATATATATATATATATATATATATATATATATATATATATATATATATATATATATATATATATATATATATATATATATATATATATATATATATATATAAATCCCCATGGACGATTCTAGCAACATTTCTTCTACTCCTCCTTCTTTCTGTTGTTTACTTTTTACTCGTGATTTCATATGATCAGGTATATTTCTACTTGGGATCCTAATATCTATGACCATTAGAAAGGTTAATGACCCTGATATCATTCCTCCCTGTGTTTTGAAGGGGTGTACTTCAGAGCTGGAGACTGTTCTCTTTCAGCTCTACTCTATAAATTCCTTAATAATAATATTCCTCAGTGTTGGAGGCGGGAAACAGGCCTCTGTTCAGCTGATCCCGGAGAAAGGTAGACTTTCTGAATCTTCTAACTCTAGCTCTGTAACTCTTACCTGTATTATGTCTAAAATATTTGAGAACTCTCTTCAACTCTTTTTTTTTTTTTTTTTGATCATATGAAATCTAATAATAATCACTTTTTTTTCAGATCACCAGTATGGTCTTCGTCCCTCGAAATCAACTGCTGACATGCTTTCGTATCTCAAATGATTTATGGATTTCTGCTCTTAGAGACTTATGATGAGTTTTGTGAAGTGGCGCTAAATACTTCGAAGGCTTTCGATCAAGTATTGCACGCGTCCCTGCTCTATAAGCTCACTTCATTTGGATTTTCTACATTTCTTTGTCCCTATAGACGCTCCATATTGGCACTTATTGATGGAGGGACTTTTTCCTCATTTCCTGTTAACTGTGTTGTTCCTTAATTAAATTTCTGCTCTATCTCCAACTTTATTCTTACTTTTCATCAACGATCTTGTCAACCAACCTCATTTCACATTCAGTTCATTCTTATGTCAGTGACTCAATTTACCATCCGTTCTTCCATTTCAAATCTGATTCCTTTTATGCATATTGTGTTACTTCTCGACTTCAATTTTTATTCCATTCTTGCTAATCTGGAAGAGATATTTCTTTGGGGGTAGCTTCTACCTTGGGAAATTCAATTCTTTAAAAAACTTAACTTTTTTACATCTCCCTCACAGAAACACTTCCAAACTTTCCTATCTCCTTCGACAGCTCTTCCGTCTCACCAGTGAACAGTACGAACATAAGAAATGAATTGTCATAGAAACTTCATATCACAAAGAAGCTGAGAGTTCTGTTCAGGTTACGGAAGTTTTTTTTTTTCCTTCTGACCAGTTACTCCACTTGCATAAGTACCTTATTCACCCTTGTATGGATTAGTGTTCTCTCTTTTGAAGAGAAGGAGGGGAATCTTCTTTCACTCTCCTTTTGGATAGGGTTTTGTCTAAGGCAAGAGGATTAATAAACTGTCCCCTACTTTCATCCTCCCTTGACCCTTTGTCTGTTCAGTGCTACTTTAGTGCACTATCTCTTTTCTACAAGTACTACATCGGCAGGTGCTAGAGGGAGTTGACCTCTCTCATTCCACTACCAATATTGGAAACTTTAGACTTGCACATTTTGGTGTCTTGTCCTTTTCGGACACTCAATTTAAACTTTCTCTCTTCACAGCCTCTTGTTTCCTTCACCTCGCTTGCTTTTCCATCACTTTATATATATATATATATATATATATATATATATATATATATATATATATATATATATATATATATATATATATATATATATATATATATATATATTATATATATATATCTTTTCCCTCCTTAAAAAGAGTAGAGGTGTATAGTAATATATATAATATATATATATATATATATATATATATATATATATATATATATATATATATATATTATATATATATATATATATATATATATAACTTATGCACGATAACAATACAATTTGAACTGTATTATCTCATATGAATCATTTTATTATTTTTTATTGTTTGAATTTATCTTGAATTTATCAGCGAAAAACACAATTAACATCACTTTGCGGGCACGGTAGATTTAGTGGATATTTATAATATATATATATATATATATATATATATATATATATATATATATATATATATATATATATATATATATATATATATATATATATATATATATGCACAGGATGATTGACATCGATTGACATCGATGTTTACAAACTTTGACTGATAGAAGGTAAGATCATGATAATGAAATTGCAGTGAATACAGAAAGGGCCGTTATTAGATCCTTTACGTGATATCGAGAGGATAATTGGCCATGAAACAAACGTAATAGTTTCTTACGTAGCAAGTAACATAGTTTATTAGGTAGGAAGTAACATAAGAGGGATGTCATTACAACAGGTGTTCCAAATGTAAACCCACAGACTTGCATACATAACTGGCACCGGAGGACCATACTGGCCTGCAACTGCCGGAGATATACAGTGTTCCTAATACGTGTTACGCCTTCGTCGATCTTCTGCAACATATGTTTGCTGTAGGTAATTTATTCTCCATACACCAGCTGCTTTATATAACCCCCATAAATAAAAGCTACAAACATTGAGGTATGACGCTTTGCTTGCTACCTATCGATGTGGGACCCTACCACGTGTGTTCGGTTATGTCTGTTACGTCAGACATATCTTCATCCCAGCGTTGCAGTTATCACTTGACAACAATTGACGATCGGTATACGAGATGTGCCCTTGATGACATGACCTATCATTTTTGTAACACTATATCATGAGATTTCTCCTACGGAAACTGCAATGTCTTTAACAATGGTGCACGGTGTTTGTGTTATTCCTTTTACTGTCCCCTCGATGTCACGAAACGAGCAGCTTAAGGCCTTATATTTATACAGTGGAATTCCATTGTGATGATGTCACCTTCCATCTGTCCAAGTTTGAAACATCGATAAGAATCACCCTGTATATACAAAGATGTAATTCTTCTCTAGTTTGGCTCTTACATTTATTTATTGAACAGTAATAGTTAGTATAGAAATATTTATTTGCATTTTAACTTGACGATCTTCAAGGTTATTTCAACAATAGAAAAGCTTTTCCAATTTCCATCCCGGCCGAGCACCAACTTTTCTCAACCCTCGAAGTTTTCACAATTTTTAACATATTTTCAATAATTATTTTCATAATTATATATATATATATATATATATATATATATATATATATATATATATATATATATATATATATAATATATATAATATATATATATATTAGTGATGCATGTGATATCAGCATCCACAATTGCTAAATGCGGATGTTGCGGATGTATAAAATTTTGAGTTATTAATTTGATGTCTAATGTTTGATTAATGTTTTGGATAGCATGAATAAGAAAATAATTACTTTTCATAAATATATATATATATATATATATATATATATATATATATATATATATATATATATATATATATATATATATATATATATATATTATATATATTATATATAATAAATAATAAAAATAAATAATAATAATATATATATATATATATATATATATATATATATATATATATATATATATATATATATATATATATATATATATATATATATATATATATATATATATATATATATATATATATATATATTTATATATATATATTCACCTACGGTGTACAAAGGACAGAGGCTTACAAAATTTTCACCAGAGAAAGGAGCAAATCGGGATCCTGATCAGATTAAAGGCCGACATGTCACGAGACACGGCGTTTGAAAGTGTATAAGTCATAGGAAATTGAGAAAATAGATGAAGGGAATGTGTTCTAGACTTTACCACTCAAGTACATATAAGATTGAGCATAGCGGTTAAGTATGGGGTCAGAGAGTTGGACAGAGAAAGGATGAGACTGTATAGAAAGGCGTGTAGCACGAGCTCTTCTCAGTGGAGGAGGTATACGACGAGAGAGTTCGTAAGTGCAGTGTCCGTTGTAATTGCGATAGTATAGAGAAAGTGACGCAACATTTCGACGGGCAGAAAGAGATTGGAGAGAATTAGTGAGAGTAGGAGAGTTGATTAGACGAAAAGCCCAAGACTCCACATTTTCAAGGAGAGCTGTATGAATTGAACCACCCCAGATATGTGGCGTACTCCATACAGGAGGGAACAACACCCCTATAAAGAGCAAGCAACTGAGGTGGTGTGAAAAAGTTCTAAAGGAGCTTCAGAACACCCAACCTCTTAGAAGTTTGTTTTGAAAGAGAAGTAATGTGATATTTCCAAGAAAGATCACGATAAAAAGAAAAACCAAGAATATTAAGGAGAGATGAAGGTTTGAGTTGCGTGTTTTCGTAGAAGGTATTATGTTTGTGTGGAAGATTGTGTCGAACAAAGAGATGGTGGAATTGAGTTTTTGAGGCATTGAGAACGACCATGTTTTCTCTGCCCCAATTTGAAGTGTGAGATAGATCAGATGTTAGTTGCTCCAAGGCCACCCTCCTTGCGTTTATTAACTGTTGTTGGAAGGGGTGCCTTTCAAACTGAAAAGAGTAATGAAGGGTGGAGTCATCGGCATAGAAGTGAAGTAATAGAGAGAAGATCATTAATGAAAAGTAGAAGTGTTGGGGATAGGACAGATCCTTGAGGAACACCACTATTAATAGATGTATAAGGAAGAACGGTAACCGTTTACAACAGCTGCTATAGAACAATCTGAAAGGAAATCAGAAAGAGGGATAGATTCCGAAAGAGGAAAGTTTGGAAATCAAAGCTTTGTGACAGACTCTATCGAAAGCTTTCGATATGTCCAGCGCGAAAGCAAAAGATTCACTGAAAGATTCATTACATCTGACCAAGAGTCAGAGAGAAGGGAAAGAAGATCACCAGTAGAGCGTTTCTTACGAAAGACATTCTGGCGATCAGAGAAAAGATTTGAAGAACTGAAATGTTTCCAAATCTTCCTGTTAAGGATAGATTCGAAAACTTTAGAAAGAACGGAGCTTAAAGAAATTGGACGGTAGTTGGAGGGTTGAGAGGCACAGGCTTTTTCGGCACAGGCTGAATGAGCGCACGTTTCGAGTAAGAATGGAAAGTTGAAGTAGAAAGTCAGAACGAAATAGTTTACCAAAGCAGGGTGCGAGCTCGGAAGCACAAATTTTGAGAACCACAGGAGGAATACCATCAGGACCGTACGCCTTCTTAGTGTTAAGCTCAGAGAGAGCAGAAATGACGTTTTTAGAAGAAATAATAATTTTAGGCATAAATGAGTTGGAGGGGGTTGAAGGAGTAGGAACAGCTCCGGAATCGTCTAAGGTTGAATTAGAAACAAAAGTTTGAGGGAAGAGTTCAACTTTAAAGGAAGGCATATATATATATATATATATATATATATATATATATATATATATATATATATATATATATATATATATATATATATATATATATATATATATATATATATATGTGTGTGTGTGTGTGTGTGTGTGTGTGTGTGTGTGTGTGTGTGTGTGTGTGTGTGTGTGTGTGTGTGTGTGTGTGTGAAGGATTTAAAAGATTTGAATTAAAATATCAGTAGTATCTGTTGATTAAAGATTTTGCTGACTTTAATTTTTTTTTAAAATTTAATTAAAAATACTTTACTCAATAAATATGAGAACGAAAAGCCAGAACTCAAAATCAAAACTAGACTCAGATATAGTGGGAGAAACCCCTCCCCCCCCCCTAAAAAGGAAAATATTATTTTGATTTCATTAATTTTATTTTAATTTTTTGTTTCATTATTTCGTAGTTAAAAATAACAGATAAGGAAAATAAATTTTTTTTAATGAAATGTTCAAAATATTAAGCGTAAATTAATTAAAGATGTCATTCCTCTCTCTCTCTCTCTCTCTCTCTCTCTCTCTCTCTCTCCTCTCTCTCTCTCTCTCTCTCTCTCTCTCTCTCTCTCTCTCTCTCTCTCTCTCTCTCCTACAAAAATTTTGATCCGTGAAATAAGATCTGCAGAGAGAGAAATCTAATTTTCCGAGTAATTTTTATGATGACATAATCTTTGTAGACATGTAGAATGTTGATTCTTGAATCTCACGAGGTAATATGCCCAGTTTTTATTAAATTTTATAATGATATTAACATCAGTTTTGTTTTTTAATTGAAAGAGATTCATTACATCCTTCTCAGTTTCCCTTCCCACATTCCTTATCTGGAAAATAGCACGCATTCGATTCTCATTCTTCACATGCATGTAACAAAAGGATAAAAATATGAGTTGGATACAAATTGATTTTTTAATAAATGAGCAATAACAACAGACAGCAATAACACTAATAATAATAATAATAATAATCATAATAATAATAATAATAATAATAATAATAATAATAATAATAATAATAATAATAATAATAATTATGACAAAAATAAAAATAGTAATAAAATAATAATAATAATAATAAATAATAATAATAATAATAATAATAATAATAATAATAATAATAATAATAATAATAATAATAAAGTTTTTAACTTTTATACCCCAAAACAACGAAGAAAGTTTTTTTTCACAAACACGTTCTTGATCAATATTATTATTTTGTTCACATTGATTTTGTGAAGTTTCTTCCCAAACACCACAATATTTCTTTTCATATATATATATATATATATATATATATATATATATATATATATATATATATATATATATATATATATATATATATATATATATATATATATATATATATATATATATTATATATATATATATATATATATAAAATATATAAAAAAAAAAAAAAAAAAAAAAAAAAAAAAAAAAAAAAAAAAAAAAAAAAAAAAAAAAAAAAAAAAATATATATAATATATATATATATATATATATATATATATATATATATATATATATATATATATATATATATATATATATATATATATATATATATATATATATATATATATATATATATATATATATATATATATATATATATATATATATATTATATATATATATATATAATATATATATATATATATATTATATATATATATATATATATATATATATATATATATATATATATATATATATATATATATATATATATATATATATATATATATAATATATATATATATATATATATATATATATATATATATATATATATATATATATATATATATATATATATATATATATATATATATATATATATATATATATATATATATATATATATATATATATATATATATATATATATATATATATATATATATATATATATATATATATTATTAACAAATACATTAAATGACAACTCTTCGAAACTAGAGTTGCCAACTGATGTTAAATGCCCTATTGTAGCTGAAACTTTCACATGTTTGTAAGCAGTATGTATTCTAGAGAGTAGTTATTTTAAATTTTTTATATCAATGTTTTGCAGATAATTTCTACTTTTTGCGTAATATATTATGTATTTATGAAAAGAAAATTGTTTTGTTATGGAAAATAAACAATTCAAAGAAGGATTACAGTGAGAGAAAATAGCGATACTTTATATATTAAGCAAAACAAGAGTTATTTATGATATTTTTGCGTGGCGAAAACGTACACATTTACATATAGCCCCGCACTGATGTAGCCTGATTAATTGTGCTATCGTTCACGTATGAAGAATATTTCTCCATTGAACAGATGTAAAAAAATGTATACCATGTTTGTGTAGTGTTAAAATATGGTTGTCTAATTAGATGTGATGATTAACAAACGTTGAAAATTACGAATGTTTAAAATGAATTCTTTAATTCGAAAAGTTCCAGTAGGAACTGGAAGTGTTATTATTCTAATAATTTTCACAGTTTTTATTTTGATTTTTAAGGTGAGCTCATATATATATATATATATATATATATATATATATATATATATATATATATATATATATATATATATATATATATATATATATAATTATATATATATATATATATATATATATATATATATATATATATATATATATATATATATATATATATATAAAGTGGCGGCACATAAAGCCCACGCGATGCGGGGGGGGGGGTCCTCAACGGAGACCCTTGTACGAGCATTAAAAAGAAATCCCATCCATAAAGATTAAAGAAAACAGTTTATATATATATATATATATATATATATATATATATATATATATATTATATATATATATATATATATATATATATATATATATATATATATATATATGAGGGGATCTTATACAAGATCTTGCTAGGGGGCCCCTGACGATCCTATATAGTGCCTCGATCCACTGTGTATATATTATTCTGTAGTCATGGCTTAAGCACTTGCAATTCTGCAACTAAATTCTATTCATCACTTAATTCTACTAGTTTTCATGATCCAGCTGGTGAATTCACCTAACACTTTTCTACTGAAAACAACCTTGAACAGTTGGTGCAACTTCTTGCTCGTATTCCTGAACGTTTTATTGCCCAACACAAGATATTTGATATTTTCTAAATCTCGTTTCCTTCTTCTTATACTGTTAAATTGTTTCCTCCTTTGGATTCATCCAATCACCTTATCTCTGTATTTTCAGGTCTCCAGCAAGAACAACCTCAACCCCAGACGGAGACACGTTTCTGGCACTTTGGTGCTGCTAAATGGTCTGACTGGTGGTTGTACTTTTCTGATTTTCTATTGAATGATTATCGTTTTCATATAAAGGTCCTTCGGAGTGTGCAGAGCGCATAACCGAGGCGATTCTCTCAGGCATGGAGGTATGCCTTCCATATTCTTTCGCTTCAAATAAACATAACAAATCTTGGTTTAACTCTACTTCTTCTCGTGCTATTCGCCGCAGGAATGCTGCCTTCAGAGATTCCTTCGTTTTCAAACTCCTGAAACTCATGCATCTTATGTTTCATCCCAGAGTCGTGCAAAATCTATTCGTAACACCAAATACTCATTTCTTGGTAGAAAATGCAATCTTTCTGGGTATTTTTCCTCGCGTCTTTTCTGGCATTTGCAAAAAATGTCAATTCTTTATTTGCTTCTTCCTCCTCCTCCTCCCCTCTTGTATCTTCTGATGGTACTAACTGCCATTTTCCCTTCTACCGAAACTGAACTCTTCGCTCAAACTTTTGCCTCTAATTCCATTTTAGAGGATTCCAGATCTATACCTCTTCAGCTAATCCACTCCAATTCATTTATGCCTAATATTGTAGTTTTTTTAAAAAGATGTCATTTCTGCTCTCTCTGAACTTAATATTAAGAAGGCGTACGATCCTGATGGTATCCCTCCTGACTTCTGTGGTTTTCAGAACTTGTGCATCTGAGCTTGCACCTTGCCTAGGTAACTATTTCGTCTTTGTCTTTCCTTCTTGCTGGAGGCATGAGGTCATTCATCCTGTGCCGAAGAAGGGGACACTTCTCAACCCTCTAACTATTGTCATTTTTCTTTAACCTCTGTTCTTTCTAAAGTTTTCGAATTTATCCTTAACAGGAAGATTTGGAAACATTTCAATTCCTCTAATCTTATTTCTTATTGTCGTATGGTTTTCGTAAGATCACTACTGGTGATCTTTCCCTTCTCACTGAATATTGGTTCTCAGCTCTTCGACGTTTCAGTCTTTCACTGTAGCGTTGAACATATCGAAAGCCTTCGATAGAGTCTAACACAAAGATTTAATTTCCAAACATCCTTCTTTCGGAATCTTTCCTTCTATCTGTGGCCTTCTCTTTGACTTCCTTTTCGGTCGTAGCTATTGTAGACGGTCATCATTCATCCTTTAAATCTATTAATAATGATGTTCCTCAGGAATCTGTCTTATTCCCAACTCTTTTTCTATTTTTCATTAATGACATACTCTCTTATTACTTCATCACCTATCCGCTCCAATGCCAATGAATCCACCCCTCATTACTTCTTTCAATTCTTTCTCCCGATAATAGTTAATTGACGCAATGGGGATGGGGAATAACCCTGGAGCAACTAACCCCTGATATTTCTCATATTTTAAATTGAGGCAGAGAAAACAGTAGTTTTCAATGCCTCAAAAACTCAATTCCTCCATTTCTCTACTCAACACAACCTTTCACACAACTATGATATATCTTTGAAAACATACAACTCAAACCCTCGTCTGTTCTTAATATTTCCAGTGTATCTTTTTCTTTTGATCTTTCTTGGAAAGATCACATTACTTCTCTTTCTAAACAAGATTCTAAGAGGTTGGGTGTTCTGGGACGCCTTCAGAACTTCTTCACACCACCCCAGTTGCTTGCTTTTTATTGAGCAGTTGTTTGTCCCTGTATGGGGTATTCCTCCCACATCTGGGGTGATTCCAGTCTCACAGCTCTCCTCGAAAAGATGGAGTCTATGACTTTCCTTCTTATCAGCACTTTTGCTCTGCCTAACACTCTGCAGTCTCTTTCTACTCGTCGAATTGTTGCGTCACTATCTTTATACTATAGCTATTACAACGGACATTGTTCTTCTGAACTTTCCAGACGTATATCCTCCACTGAACAGAGCTCGTACGACAAGCCTTTATACACAGTTATCCGTTCTATGTCCACATCTCTTACCCCAGTTTTAACCATTATGCTTAATCTTTCGTGTACTGACTGGTAAAGTCTGGAACACACTTCTTTTATCTATTTTTCAGACTTCCTTTGACTTGTCCTCCTTCAAAAGGCCTTTAATTTGGCTTTCATTTTGATAATTTTACAACTCTGGTGTAAATTAATAGGCCTCTCGCCTTTGCACACCAGAGTATATATATATATTATATATATATATATATATATATATATATATATATATATATATATATATATATATATATATATATAATATATATATCAGGATGAGGGAAGCCCTGTCTTGACACAACGCTATGCTTATAAATTGTATTACTTCCTTCTTTCCAGTCACCACTGTTCTATGAAATTCCCTTCCACCTGCATTTCCTCCTGAATTTAATCTCACTCACTTTAAAGATTGCTTCTGCTCTCTCTCGTAAAAAACATTTACTCTGATTGTTAATGTTTGTGAGATTTTAATTTTCATCTTATATCCTATCTTTGAAAAGACCTTGTTTGTAAATGTAGCACCATTAAAAAAAAAAAAAGGAAAAAAAAAAAAATTCCTGCAATAAAAGATGGGTATAAGGGATGAAATAACAGGAAATGTGATTAGTTGGCGCAGGTGTTGTTTCTTCTTTTTACAACTCATCATTAATGATTCATTATTTTTCTTTCATTAGAAAAGTCCCGAACATAATTGGGAAAAAATTTTCTGCTATATTTCGATGCGTAGTAGGATGCACTGATACTACCAAACTACATTTAAAATATATATTTATATATATATATACTATATATATATATATATATATATATATATATATATATATATATATATATATATATATTATATATATAATATATATATATATATATATTAGTATGCTTGAATTGTAAAAAGAGTAATCGGTTTGAAATATTTTGCATAACCCTAAGGGATATGACGTTTGCAATGATTTCGTTGTATATGAATAATTTCTTATATTGACCACGGATTGAAGGCGATTGTTGGGTGGGGTTGGGGTCCGGAAGTGCAACAACAAATAATACCCTCTACCCTTTGTCATGGGTTTTGTTACTAATTTTTTGTCAGCTACCAATTTTTCCTTTCCACATCCGCATTGCTAGTTACATCTTTACTATTATTCACATTAAATTACATTAATCGTATATATAATAATAATAATAATATAATAATAATAATAATAATAATAATAATAACTGTCGAATAAAATGGAAAGGCTGAACACAAAGGTTAAGTGTAGTTATAACATTAAAAACGCCCGTGTCCATCCATCCCATTCTACATTCTGCAAAACTGATTTTTTTTTTTATTCAGTGCGAGAAATGACGATATTGGAGGAACGCTTAGATTTACCTTTCGCAAAAATTGACATTATCAATGTTGGATAAAATAATGGATTGTTCGAAACGTGCTGTTTATGTTCAATCGAGAAATATTATGAATAAACCAGGATCTTTATCCAACAAGGCAACAACAACCTTGATAAAAAAAAGGTAAATCAACAACCATCTCTAGAAAAAATGATTTTTGGAAAGAATTTTTTCAAAAACTCAGAAGAAAAGTTTCAAAAGATCTTGAAAGTGAATTGTTTTAACAACAAAATTTAACAGTTTCTGCAACAATGATTTTATTGCGAAGAGGTTTAGTAAGAATTTTAGTTAACTTGGATTATAGTCACTTGGCAAAACACGTCTAAATGCAGAACAGAACGAAAGTAATTTTGATATAAGAAAAAATATATAAGATCGATCTTATATTATTGGCTTATAAATTATTTTTACTATTATACCTTCTACGACTAAATAACAGATAATCAGTTACAATAAAAACAACCTTTATTCATTTTAATTGAGACTAGCTATCGTCACACAAACACTCACACACTCACACACACACACACACA
>SEYY01000022.1:123037-125537 GCA_009176605.1 Armadillidium nasatum | reverse complement strand
GTTAAAAAACCTTTGATGAACAGAAAAGAAAAATTTTCATTTCTTCTCCAGAAAACAATAAAAAAAAGTTTTATTTTATTTCCATATTCAGAGATCGTTATGACAAACTTGCAATCCCTCATTCTGTAACGATATTGTAAGCAATTCACCTGTCCCTGCTGCTTCAGTATAAATCTATATTTTGATCGATTAAGGTCTTTATACCAAGGCAATGTTTGTTTGGTCACGATCATTCATTCGTCTACCGTGGCTCAAACGGTAGAGTGATTGACTCACGTGCTTGAGGGGGCCGGTTCGATTCCATTTGGAGATCCTAGGTATATACTACCTAGAAAAGTTCCTCTCCTAGAATAGTGCAATACCCGTGAGAAGTGAACTTTTTATAAAAAAAAAAAAAAATTTAAAAAAATAAAAAGTAAAAATAAAATCATTTATTCCTTCATTTGAAACTGATCTTGGAGGATTTCTTTTGCTTCTTCTTATAAATTCATGTTCCTAGTTGCCAAATTTAATTAGCTACTCGTCGCCGATGATGATGATGATGATAATCTCTTTGTCATTTTTAGTACTTATTTGCCTTTTTTTTAATATATAGACTGAAAATCAAGATTCAGGAAAATTTGGTACAGTCTATGTTGTCACATTCATCCTAACAGATAAAGAAATTTATTTAGTTTAAGAATTATACTTCCATGTCAAAGTTGTTCTAGTCTTTTGTGAGCTTCGGTCTTAATAAGATAGCCATTATAATTTTTTAATCCTTTTAAGATTTGTATAAAAAAAACTATAGAATTCCCTTATGTATTATTTCATTTAAATATGAAATTTCAATATTCCTATCTTTTTCAGCTGAAAGGGTAATAATAATTCTAAGTCAACCAAGATTAAGAAAGTTTCCCTGTAGTAACCTTGGGTTACAAGGATCATCTTTCTTCTATCAAGAATTGCATCGTTTTAATAATTATAACGTACCTAAATTCTGCCACTAGTATTTTGCAACAGAATGGTCCCTCCTTTTTTGTCCAAGTTTCTTTAGTAGGAGAAGCAAATGCACTTTTTCACTCAGACGAGACACACTATTCTTGATGCACATATAAAAAAAATATATAATCTACATCAGTGGCCATAGTAGCACTTCTGGCCTCTGTTAATATTCCTGTCTTCTTAGTGTCTTATATTTTTCTCTTCTGAAAAAGATCTGGCTGAGAAGGATGGTACATTTTCTGAGGACGTTTGAGCTGACCAGTTTGGGTCATTCTCGGTCTTCCTCAACCTGTAGGTGAAAATTTAAGATTATTCTCCAAATCTGATGTCTTTCACATTATACAAGGGTAAAAATAAAAAATAAAAAATAAAAATAATAATAATACTGAAATAACTGAAAGCTAATAATTATTACAAATAATAATATAATAATAATAATAATAATAATAATAATAATAATAATAATAATAATAATAATAATAATAATAATAATAATAATAATAATAATAAATAATAATAATAATAATAATAATAATAATAATAATAATAAATAATTATTATTATTATTATTATAACTATTATTTATTGTTAATAATAAATATAATAATGACAATATTTATAATATGAATTGTAATAATACTAAAAATTCGCGACAATAATATTAATTCCAAAATTTGTGATTTTGAGTTAGCGTGGAAATAAATGGTTAGATCGGGTACTTTCTTTAATATTTTGATAGCAAATGATTTCTGACATGTTTACGAAATGTAGAAAGCGTTGCTTATTCTTGTAGGTTTTTGGAAGATCATTCCATTTTACAACGCCATTGTACGATATTGTTCTCCGAGATTTTGTTAATGTGTACTTTGTTTAACTTAGAGTATGTGAGTTTGGTCTTCTTGCATTTTGGTTATGCATTATTAAATTTGTCAATAATTCATTTGACATTCCGTTTATGACTTTGAAAATTTGGGTAGTCATTGTAGGAGTGAACATATCTTGTAGTTTGAGTATGGATAATTTATTGAAAAGTGGGCTTGTATGTTCATAGTAATTGCGTGACCCAGATAATATGCGAATTATTTTTATATATGGTGTTATTAATGGTTGCAGCAATATACACTTGCACATTCTCATACCAGTCAATTATATAGTACGTGTAGGTTAACAATTCTGTGATATAGGTTTTTTAAAACATATTTTGGAATAAAGTTTTTTATCTTTAGGAATGCATATGTAGCATATGCAAGTTTGCTAATAAGACAATTTAGTGGCTTTTGAAGGAAAGTTTCTCACGAATTTAACTCTTAATAGGATTGCATATGTGGTTCGATTTATGGTTGTATCTCTTACCATGATATTTAGCTTGATAGGAGTTTTAATGCTTGGCATCATTAAGCTGTAATTTTTGTAGGTTAAGGAAAAGCCTGTTTGCCATGTTACAACATTTTCTAATACGTTATTTACTTTTGTGTTTAGGGTATGTATTACGGTCTCTTATTAGAATTGCGGTAAC
>SEYY01000022.1:113037-115537 GCA_009176605.1 Armadillidium nasatum | reverse complement strand
TTTTGAAACATCACATGCACAGGGGTAAAACAATGACTTACTTTGTCTGCAAATCTCATCAGCAACCACTACATTCCTGCATGCAGTCAGGTCAGAACGCCATGGTCTTCTGAGAATAGATATCTTGTTGAAGAATGACAATACTCACTTCCATACTGACCGTGACACCGTTAGAACCATCCAAGATCTGTCTCTTGAGGGTCTTCCTCATCCGCCGTATTCACCAGAACTACGTATAAAGGAGATTCTTGTCTTTGGACTGCTCAAAGTGGTTCTTGGAGCAAGTATTTCAAGTCCAACGAAGAGGTGAAGCAGGCAGTAAACGAGTGGCAAAGGTCGGCATCAAAAGATATCCTTTCTCTAGAGATCCTTTCATCCCTAAAATGCTTGAATACTTACAATGATAGCCAAGGAGACTAGGCAGAGAAATTACGTACTTAAATACTTTTTGCGTTCAACGGTGTACATCAATAAACACTTATGGTTTTAATTTGACCCACGATATATATAATATATATATATATATATTTATATATAATTAAAATATAGATATATATATATAATATATATATATATATATATATATATATATATATATATATATATATATATATATATATATATATATATATATATATATATATATATATATATATATATATATATATATATATATATATATATATATATATATATATATATATATATATATAATATATATATAAATTTAAATTTTAAAAAAAAAAAAAAAAAAAAAAAAATAATAATAATAATAATAATAATAATAATAATAATAATAATAATAATAATAATAATAATAATAATAATAATAAATAATAAAAACTTAACATTTAGGAAGATATATTTTTTACATATAGAATATTAAATATATTTTACTACGTTTTAATAAAAAGCAAAAGTGACTAATAGTCATAAAAGACAAATCATAAATTTAGTCCAACGTTTAAAGTGCTATTTCTTTTAATTAGTTACCCATTTAATTTCATTCTTTTTTAATTTAAAGAAAACGAATATTTTTAACATACACAAATGATTTTATGATAAAATTTTTCAAAATATAATTGAAAAATAAATGATCTGATAAATAAAATATATATATATATATATATATATATATATATATATATATATAATAATATATATATATATATATATATATATATATATATATATATATATATATAATATATATATATATATATATATATATATATATATATATATATATATATATATATATATATATATATATATATATATATATATATATATATATATATATATATTATATATATATATATATATATATATATATATATTTATATTTATTATAATTTATTATATATTTATTGGTATATTATATATATATATATATAATATATATATATATATATATATATATATATATATATATATATATATATATATATATATATATATATATAATATATATATATATATATATATATATATATATATATATATATATATATATATATATATATATATATATATATATATATATATATATATATATATATATATATATAACAGTTTGCCTCTGGGGTTGCTTGTGGAAAAAGCGCTGTAAGAACAGGTAAAATAAAAGGTGGAGATACTGCAATGGAAGGAGAATATCCTTGGATGGTTTCTGTGAGGTTTGGAAAAGGACTTGATTCTCATCATATCTGCGGAGGATCACTTATTCATAGCCATTTCGTTGTTTACTGCTGCCCACTGCATGTTAAAGTATCAGATATATATATTATATATATATATATATATATATATATATATATATATATATATATATATATATATATATATATATATATATATATATATATATATATATATTATTATTTTATTTATTTTTTATTTCAATAGTGGTTTTTTTGACTAGTCTTTTTGTTTTTAGAAAACTGGCTTTGCATATTAATTATTTTTGAAAATTAATTTATTTTCTTAGTATGTGTAATTGATTTATGCATATCAAGTTTAGTTTACAGTATTTTTTTTTATATAATAATTTAGTGTTTCAATTTATTGTTGCATATTTAAATACGAACTCCAATAATTTATCGGAATGAAATTTAAATCTAAGACTGACTGTGTAAAGAAATTGATATCTTAATTCTTTGGACTAAAACAGTCCAGATAAGCAAATGTGTTTCATTCCTTCTTTGTGTCTTTAAACTGTTTCATTCCTTCTTTGTGTCTTTACGTGATTATGTTATATTTCTATGCAGTAAAATGGGGCTTAATCTCTCTCTTTCTCTTTTACAGCAAAAGCATTAAATGGCACAACGTGATGATTGGTGAACATAATAGGGAAGCTCAATCGAGCCACGAAACTATTCACGCAATCAAGAAAATTTATATACACGAAGACTTTCAAAAGGTACACTTCATATTAAATTGAAATATCTAATTAGGGTAAAGCATACATACACTGTTTTGTGTTTGTATGAATATACAG
>SEYY01000022.1:100537-103037 GCA_009176605.1 Armadillidium nasatum | reverse complement strand
CGACAGTTTTGACTTTAAATATCGACAATGTTGACTTTAGATATCGACAAGTTCAGCATTTTCTTTACGCCTTTTAAAACACCTCCGTTTACAAATGTATGTTTTGTTTGAAGTTAGAATTTAGATGTATAACTGAATGTGTGTACCGATGCATGTAAATGTTTGTGTGTGTGTGTGTGTGTGTGTGTGTGTGTGTGTGTGTGTGTGTGTGTTTCTAAAAGAATGCATATATGTTCATACGAGCTCAGTGAGTTGTATTGTGCGTTTCCTATAGATCATTTTTAAATAAAATGCCAATATACATAAAAAAAATGGTGGCGATGTTTCGAACACCAGAATAATAATAACATTAAATAATAATAATAATATTGATAATAATAATAAAAGTAACAATAAGAAAAATAATAATTGTAATTATAATAATAATAATAATAATAATAATAATAATAATAATAATAATAATAATAATAATAATAATAATAATAATAATAATAATAATAATAATAATAATAATAATAATAATAATAATAATAATAATAATAATAATAATAATAATAATAATAATAATAATAATAATAATAATAATAATAAATGAAATAATAAAAATAATAATAACAATAATAATAATAGTAATAATAATAAAAATGAAAATAAGATAATAATAATAATAATAATAATAATAATAATAATAATAATAATAATAAAAATAATAATAATAATAATAAAAATAATATAATAAAAATAAAAAACCATTAATAATACTAAAATTAGTTTTGATAAAAACAAAAGAAATAATATATACTAATAATAATAACAACAATAATGATGATAATGAAAATTATAATAATTATAATCGCTATAATAATAATTATAAACGTAATAATAATATTATTATTATTTAATATTAATAATAACAATAATAATAATAATAATACTATAAAATAATAATATTAATAATTATAATAGTAATAATAATAATTAAAATAATATCAGTAATAATAACAATAATAATAAAAATATCTTAAACATACTTCAAAAATTATTTTTATCATTGATATTATTATTTTTATTATTAGTAATATTGTAATTATTATTTTATTATTATTATATTATTATTATTATTATTATTATTATTATTATTATTATTATTATTATTATTATTATTATTATTATTATTATTATTATTATTATTATTATTATTATTATTATTATTATTATTATTATTATTATTATTATTATTAATTATAAAAAAAAATAAATGACAGACTTATTATACTTATATATATATATATATATATATATATATATATATATATATATATATATATATATATATATATATATATATATATATATATATATATATATATATATATATAATGTTAAAGAGTCCCTAACTCTTGATCACGTCTTTCAAGTTATTCCTTTTATCAAGTCCTTGAAAAGTTTGAGGATTTTTTCAAGAGTCCTTCGTTCTAAGCTTTACAATAAATATATTTAAGTAATTACTTTTATTACCTATGACCTTGACTTCAATCAATAGTTGGCAACCTAAATTTATTATGCCGAATATATATATATATATATATATATATATATATATATATATATATATATATATATATATATATATATATATATATATATATATATATATATATATAGTTTTTTTAATGGGTTTCAATTAGTACTTATCAGATGTTGGATAGAGTGGATGTGTGGATGAAACCAAGGGTTCGACTTCAGTTGACTCTTTCAAGTTTTGGTAATGAGCCACTGGACACATCCACCAATACACGTGAACAACTGGAAAAGAAAAACAACAATGAGTGTTTGTGTTTGTAAGATTTTTTTAAAAAAAAATTTTTTGATTTGATTTCTTTACTTAAAAGGTACCGGACCGTGAAATAGGTATAGGAACGGTTAGGAATAGTACAAGGAATCAGTGCCTGGAATTAGGCCTTTTGTTTTTTTAATTATTATTATTATTATTATTATTATATTATTATTATTATTATTATTATTATTATTATTATTAAAAGTGATAATGATTGATAGAAAGGAATAATAATGTAAATAATGAAAAATTAATGAAATTATATCATAAATTTTAAATTTATTATAATTTAAATTAATTATATTGACAATGTTTTTTTTGTAGAGGGATTTGATTTTTTGCGAACATAAAAAATAAATTTTAATAATAAACTATATATACTTTATATTTATATTAACCATTTTTATGTAAGGAGACTTTATTCTCTGTAAACAAATTATAAATTATTTTAATAAAATGTATGTAATTTATAATTACATTAATAATTTTTTTGTTGGGGAGATTTTATTCTTTGTAAGCATAAAATTATAATTTCTAATAAAAAGTATGCATATAATTCATAATTACATTAACCAGACAACATCAAATTATATTGACCAAATACTATGATAAATTATAAAAATTAAATGTAGATAAATGGAGAGATAAATAGATATATATACT
>SEYY01000022.1:93037-95537 GCA_009176605.1 Armadillidium nasatum | reverse complement strand
AACGCCAACAGCAATAGTTCCATTCTTTGTTGATAAGCAACAACAACATGTTGTCATCATCGCCATGTCTTCGTCGTCGTCTTCGTCGTCCTCGTCACTATCGTCGTCATCAAAAACTATCGTCATCTAATAATTAATATAATATAATATATATATATATATTATATATATATATATATATATATATATATATATATATATATATATATATATATATATATATATATATATATATATATATATATATATATATATATATATATATATATATATATATAATATATATTTCTAAAAGATCAGAAGTAAGAAACATTTAAAACATTAATTCAGCTGGCTTTAAGAATGAAAGAATTTTGCACAGAACATTGGAAATAATACAAATAAAAGAAACTATTTATCAGAACGAAATTAATAATATGTAACTGTTTATTTTTGATTAGCTTAGAGATGAAACAGAGACAAAGGTCAATATTCTGATTCAATTTAGAGTTGGGAAAAAATCCTTACTCTTCCTTGATTTTATGTATCTAGATGGCATTACTCTGCTAAGTATTTCTCACTGTTTAATAAAAAAGGGAATTAAAATGAAGAGTACATTAAGATCCGCCTTCAATTACGTTCGCTTTTTTAAGCGATACATTTACTTCTTTTAATGATATTGAAGAAGTTACTCTCAGTCTTACTGTCAAAGAGTACAGAAACTTATCTCTTGCTTTGACAGGTTGGAGTAAAAATGTTATAGTACTCTGTACTACAAATTGTTGTTTACCTGTTTATTTTTGAGTAACAGTTATCTCTTTCTTTGTTTAAAGCTCAGTTTAGATGATTTCTTAGAACATACTTAATACTGCAAGCTCTTCAAAGATTTTTGTGTATTTTTGAAAATAATTCTTTAAAAAAAGAAAGATATTCAATGTGTAATATATATGACAAATTAAAAACTTGCATCTTTATACAAATTGCAAAATATGAGCAAATTGACTTTCTCTTTTTAAAAATAATCTTTAAAAAATGTTCTTATAGAGTTTATTCAAGGCTCTTCTTGAAGGCTTTGATTTATCCCTAATTATGACTTCGGATTCTTAGAATTCTCTTGCATGAACTGAGTTTATGTTAAAATAATGGTATTTTAAATAAAATTTTAAATAAAATTACCTTGCTTTCGTGAAATTTAAAATGGTATTAAGGTTAATTTTTGAAGGGATACATATATATATATATATATATATATATATATATATATATATATATATATATATATATATATATATATATATATATATATATATATATATATATATATATATATAAGAATGTAAATAATTTGCTCTTTTTACAAATATAATACTTGTATTTCAAATGTAACAAAGAAAACAAGTTGCAAATTAAAGTTAGAGTAAATAACATTAAACATGTAACAATACTTTCTTCCACGATAACAATGTGACCATAATAAGAAAATAGACTCTAACTTTGACACTCAAATGCTTAAGTCTAATTTTGGGAAAATCAATAAGATGAACACAAGATAATGCCTGAAGGATATAGCACGAAAAAGACTTAAAACAAATTGTGGTAAAAGTGTTGCAAATGAAATAGTGATAATAGTTAGGAATTACTATGATATTTTTTTAAAGAAATAATAATTGGGAAGTATACATATGCTGTGAGGCAAAAGACGTACATCTTGGTGATAAACACTAAACATTTGACATATTTTTAAACTCACTGGAGAAGGCTGGTTTCATTGGATACTTAAAGCAATAAAAAATGGAAAGTACACATATTCTGTGAGACAATAGACGTAACATATTGGTGACAAGCACTTAACTTTTTACATATTTTTTAACTCACTGGAGAAGGCTGGTTTCAATGGATACTTAAAGCAATAATAATTGGAAAGAACACATATGATGTGAGACAATAGAAGTAACTTCTTGGTGAGAAACATTTAATTTTTGACATTTTTTTAACTCACTGGAGAAGACTGGTTCATTGAATACTTAAAGCAATAAAAAATGGAAAGTACACATATTCTGTGAGACAATAGACATAACATCTTTGTGACAAACACTTAATTTTTTTCATATTTTTAAACTCACTGGAGAAGGCTGGTTTCATTGGATACTTCCAATTATCATTGGGAAGTGATGAAGATTTTGTATTCGATTTTGGTACCTGAGGAATGTATTCTTCAGCCTCTGTATCAACGTCAAAATCCTTCGATTGTTTATTATATTCAGTTTCAACCGTTGTAAGCATATCGTGCCTATCTCTATTATTTCTTCTCTCCCTGACTTCCATTTATATAGGACGAATCCTATATTTATAGTAAGGAACTCTAAGAAAGTTAATTTAGACTCTAAGTTAAAAAAACAAGGGAATTTTAATCAAATTTTCGACTTTCCTTTTTTAAAACCTTTTAAAACAAATTCTTTTATTTAAATTTATATATATATATATATATATATATATATATATATATATATATATATATATA
>SEYY01000022.1:80537-88037 GCA_009176605.1 Armadillidium nasatum | reverse complement strand
TATATATATATATATATATATATATATATATATATATATATATATATATATATATATATATATATATATATATATATATATATATATATATATATATATATATATATATATATATATATATATATATATATATATATATATATATATATATATATATATATATATATATATATATATATATATATATATATATATATATATATATATATATATTTATATATTTCAAAGGAGTATGGAACTAAAGGACTATTCAGAGTTTTGTATGCTGGCGCTTGACATTTCCAAGACTTTTGGCCAGGTATAAAATGCGTCACTACCCTCCAAACTTCTTTTCTTTGAGTTTCATCCCTCGAGGGAATTGACTTCGCATTTCCACCATTATTGTGTCGTCATCGTAGCACAAGGGATGACATACCTTCGCATGAATTTTGTGTGAACAAAGTTAACACCAGAGTTACCCATTGTGGTGCCTCCTTCTTTCCAGCCACTTCTGTTCTGTGGAACTCTTTGACATCATCTGTTTTTTTCTGCTGCATTTAAACATCTTCTCTTTAAAGCCTTCGTCTGCGTTCACCTGAGTGATCTGAGTTAAGCTTGAGCATGAGTGGATTTTCTTTCATTTTATATTTTGCCCCTCTCCCCCCCTCCCCTTGAAAAGATCTCAGCCACTAAGCGATGGTAAACTGTTAAAAATATAATATACTGATTCTGATGAATCTGTGCGTAGTTGAATGTTTTTTTTATGTAAAAGGATCATCAGGTTTTGTTTGTAAAAGTATTAAGACATTTGTAATATTATTTCAATGTTTCTAATGATTAATCAATGTAAGGAGAGCTGGCTTTTATATGTTTCATTTTTCTTCCCAAAATCATTGATAATAAGTAAATAAAAGACAAACTTGCTAAAAAAATGCATGTAAAGTACGATTTGTGTTTTTGGATCTTGACCCTATCTCTTACTCAGAGCCCTAAACCAGAAATTAAAATCGTCATTTCTCTAGTGTCATTAAATTTAAAAGGAAAAAATTGTTTTGTGATAAAAATTAATAATGTAATCAATTAAACGATATTAGATTATTTATTTGGATTATGTTATTTAAATTATAATTGCTGCAAATATTTTTTCATCACAATAAAATAAATCAGCGATAATATTCAGAACAAGAGCAACAACAATACTAACTATTACTATTGCCATAACCAAAAGATTTAAATTAAAATATAGTAGCAACATCAACAGGAAAAATAACAATAAAATGACCATAAAATAGCCATTACCCAACTAAAAAAATAAAAATAAAAAAAAAATAAAAACATAAAACAACAAAAACATCAACAACAACATAGCAACAACAACAAAAATGATACAATACAACAATTACAACAACAAAAACAGAAACAACAACTACAGCAACAAGCAGAAAAAACAACAACAACACATCAACGCATCAAGTACAACAACAACAACTACACAACAAAAACAGCAACTACAGCAACAAAGAGAAAAAACAACAACAACACATAAAAGCATCAAATACAACAACAACAACAACAACAACTACAAAAAAAAAACATCAAATATTTTCAGTTCATCGCCTATAAAGAATGAGAGAGAGCCAATGCGTGACAAAACAGAGTTAAACCCGAAGAGGTTTTAAAAAGAGTGACGATGATTAATATCTTCAAAGGTTATTGTTAGAAAGAAAATTACCTAACTTGAATCGTGTTATTTATGTTTAGAATTTCAAAATATTAATCATATTAATATCTCTAACATAAGTACACCTACACTCATTTTTTGGCTTAGAATTTAAAAGTATATGTATATTCAAATAGAATATATATGTATACTTTCCGGTGTACTTTCCTTTAATTAATGTAGTAGTACTTTCCAACTTATAGATAGATTTGCATATTTATAATTTGCATATATATAGTATATATATATATATATATATATATATATATATATATATATATATATATATATATATATATATATATATATATATATATATATATATATATATATATATATATATATATATATATATATATATATATATATATATATATATATATATATATATATATATATATATATATATATATATATATATATATATATATATATATATATATATATATATATATATATATATATATATATATATATATATATATATATATATATATATATATATATATATATATATATATATATATATATATATATATATATATATATATATATATATATATATATATATATATATATATATATATATATATATATATATATATATATATATATATATATATATATATATATATATATATATATATATATATATATATATATATATATATATATATATATATATATATATATTATACAACCTAATTGACAGTGAAAACCTATTATTTGTATTACGAATTCTTATAAAAAGCTCTGAAAAATTAATAATGTCTTTGTGATTTTTATTCAAGTTTAAAACAGATGTTTTTGTACAAAGAAATCAACAAAAAGAGTCTACTATTTATTCATAATAATAATAATAATAATAATAATAATAATAATAATAATAATAATAATAATAATAATAATAATAATATAATAATAAATAATAATATAATAATAATAATAATAATAATAATAATAATAATAATAATAATAATAATAATAATAATAATAATAATCATAATAATAATATTTGATAATGATATATATATATATATTGATATTTTTAAATATTTTTTTATTATTATTTATTATTAAAATTAGTATATATATATATATATATATATATATATATATATATATATATATATATATATATATATATATATATATATATATATATATATATATATATATATATATATATATATATATATATATATATATATATATATTAAAAATATGCATTTTTTTGTGTGTGAAGCAACTTAATATTGGTTTTGCCAAATGGCATAATCCCATGTTATAATGAACGGACTAAAAAAAAAATGGAAAGAATAATAATAATAATTAATATAATAATAATAATAATAATAATAATAATAATAATTAATTATTATTATTATTATTAATTATTATTATTATTTAGTGCATTGACCAATTTTATTGTTTTTTTATGGCAGTTCGGGCTATTGTTTGCGAAATTAATTTCAATTTTATTCCATCACATGCAAATTTTGTGCAATTTTCCATGTTATTTTTATGTCTTATTATACATTATTTTAATTTTATATGAAGATTTAAAATTATTACCTAAAACATTAAGTCGTCTACTGTGGCTCAAATGGTAGAGTGGTTAACTCACGTGCTTATGGGTGCCGGTTCGATTCCACTTGGGATCCTAGGTATATACTACCAAGAAAAGTTCCTCTCCTGGAAGAGAGCAATCCCCGCGAGATGAGAACATTTTCATTAAAAAAAATTATTACAGCATTATACGAACAGCAAAATATTCCACTCTCAATTGGAAAAAGAGTTTTTGGCCCAGATAAGAGAACAAAAGGAGAATCAGAGAATAAGAGAAGAATAACAATAAGATAAGAATAAGAGAAGAATAAGAGAATAAGATAAGAAAATCTCATAGGCATTTAATGAATGATAAGCATTTTGGAGGAAAGAATGAATACGGTAATAAAAATTGTAAGGATTAGTTTCAGAAATGACATTGAAAATATATTAAGCAATAAGGATTTTAATCGCAGAGACACTGTCGGAACTATGATAGAAAAATTTATAAACCGTAGTTGGAGCATGAACTTTAAAATTCCTTTCCTAAACTCTCACCTAAACTATTTTCCAGAAAATCTTAGCGAGATAAATGAAGAACAAGGAAGCTAAAGGATTTTCCTGAGATAGAAAATGGATAGAAAAGCTATTTTAACAAAGTTAAAATGAAATTATAATGGGATATTACTGCTGAGGTTTAAAAAGAGATTATCAACCGAAAAATAAACAATAATAAATAAGCAAGACGTTAAACCCTCGTTTCAATAAGAAGGAATTTGATTTTCTAAGTAAATAAAAAAGCTTTGAATGCATTTTTTAAACTATTATCTTTCTCCCTTTTTCCTAAAATTAAATTAAATAGATTCCAATAAATATTCAATAGCTCTTGAATAGTGTTTTATCTTAAGACATTGAAACATGTGAAAATAATAATAAAGTAATTACAATAATAATAAAATAATAATAATAATAATAATAATAATAATAATAATAATATTATTATTATTATTATTATTATTATTATTATTATTATTATTATTATTATTATTATTAAATAGGAAAGTTAATCTTAATCATATACTTTGAGGTATGGTTAACTTCAATCAAAAAGTTAAATTCTGTAGAGTTGTGTATTTATTATTATTATTATTATTATTATTATTATTATTATTATTATTATTATTATTATTATTATTATTATTATTATTATTATTTATTATTTTTATTATTTTTATTATTTTTCCTTATTGATTATTATTTTTATTATTATTATTGTAATTATAATAAATTTATTATTATATTTCTTATTTCTTATTATTATTATCATTATTTTTATTATAATTATTATTAAACTTATTATATTTCTTAGTTATTATTATTATTATTATTGTTATTATTGTTATTATAATTATTATTTTTATAATTATTATTAAATTTATTATTATGTTATATATTATTATTATTATTATTATTATTATTATTATTATTATTATTATTATTATTATTATTATTATTATTATTATTACTACTACTACTACTAAATTTATTATGTTTCTTATTGATTATTATTATTATTATTATTATTATTATTATTATTATTATTATTATTATTATTATTATTATTATTATTATTATTATTATTATTATTATTATTATTATTATTATTAGTTTATTATTATTATTATTATTATTATTATTATTATTATTATTATTATTATTATTTTACTATTATAGCGGTTACTATAGAAATAACAGAATAGGCCATCACTTCAACATTCGGTTTAAATAATTAAGTTAATCTATCACCTATATGCTTTTGTCCTATGTGAAATAAATATACTCAACAAAAGAATCCACTACCCCACGCCCCACATACTGAGGTGTATATTTGCGTATGAATAAAGCTCTTATGTTATTGCTTTTCATAGTGTGTATATTTCATAATGATTGAAACGATATAATTCTTAGTAAGCATTGTATATATATATATATATATATATATATATATATATATATATATATATATATATATATATATATATATATATATATATATATATATATATATATATATATATATATATATATATATATATATATATATATATATATATATATATATATATATATATATATATATATATATATATATATATATATATATATATATATATATATATATATATATATATATATATATATATATATATATATATATATATATATATATATATATATATATATATATATATATATATATATATATATATATATATATATATATATATATATATATATATATATATATGGCGTTTGAAGTAAGGAAGTCAAAGGAATTTGGGAAATAAATAAAAGGAATGTGTTCCAGCAGAGTAAATGTAAGATTGAGCATATCGGTAAAGTCAAAGGTCAGAGACTTAATTAGACAAAGAAAATATAAAACTTGCGTGGAAAGGAGTGTTCGCGACTGGAAAAATAGAAGAATAAAAAGTTTGACGCAATAATTTGACAAGTAGAAAGAGGTTTGGAAAATTATTAATAATAATAATAATAATAATAATAATAATAATAATATAATAATAATAATAATAATAATAATAATAATAATAATAATAATAATAATAATAATAATAATAATAATAATAATAATAATAATAATAATAATAATGAATTTGATAAGACGACAAGCTCTAAGACTACATTTATTCAAGAAATGTGTGAGTGAAACTACAACAGATGTGTCAGGCATACTTTATTCCGTAGCCAAAAACATTCCTTCAATTAAGAAGCAGATGGGTTTTGTGAAGAAATTTTGAAGGGATATCAAAACAATCAACCTTTAAAAGATTTTTTACTAAGAAGAATATAAAATATATTATAAACATTCAACCCTTAGAAGTTTGTTTTGTAAGATAAATATAAAATATATTGTAAACATTCAATCCTTAGAAGCTTGTTTAGTAAGATGAATATGAAATAAATTATAAACATTCAACCCTTAGAAGCTTGTTTAGTAAGATGAATATAAAATATATTATAAACATTCAACCCTTAGAAGTTGTTTGTGTTATAAACATTCAACCTTAGAAGCTTGTTTAGTAAGATGAATAGAAAAAATTATAAACATTCAACTTAGAAGCTTGTTTAGTAAGATGAATATAAAATATATTATAAACATTCAACCCTTAGAATAAGATAAATATAAAATATTTGTAACATTCAATCTTAGAAGCTTGTTTAGTAAAGAATATAAATAAATTATAACATTATTAAACATCAACTTAGAAGCTTGTTTAAGATAAATTAATAAGATAAATTTAAAAAAAAAAAAATCACGTAAAAAAAGAAGCAATAAGAATATAAAAGGTAGATGAAGGGTTTTTAATTGTGGTCAAGAAGCTGTTATATTTATTTGGAAGATTTAATTAGTAGAAAGGTAGATAAGCTGAATTTCTGAGTTTTTGAAAGTAACCATACTTCCCTGCCAGAATTATGAAAATAATAAGGTTTATAATAATAATAATAATAATAATAATAATAATAATAATAATAATAATAATAATAATAATAATAATAATAATAATAATAATAATAATAATAATAATAATAATAATAATAATAATAATAATAATAAAAATAATAATAATAATAATAATAATAACAATAATAAAATAATAATAATAATAATAATAATAATAATAATAATAATAATAATAATAATAATAATAATAATAATAATAATAATAATAATAATAATATAAATAATAATAATAATAATAATAATAATATAATAATAATAATAATAATAATAATAATAATAATAATAATAATAATAATAATAATAATAATAATAATAATAATAATAATAATAATAATATATAATAATAATATAAATTATTATAATAATAATAATAATAATCCAAACTTTTAATGACTTAAAATAAATAATTTTGAACAAATATTATGTAACAACACAGTTTATTAAATATTATTATTATTATTATTATAATTATTATTATTATTATTATTATTATTATTATTATTATTATTATTATTATTATTATTATTATTATTATTATTATTATTATTATTATTATTAATATCATTTTAATGGGAAAAAAATTCGTGCTTGATTCTTCAGAGAATTAAACTTATCAATCTTTAACTCTGCAAACTTAAAAATAAACTCTGTTTGTTATTGTAACCGCTTTAATATTAATAAAAAATATTAATAAAATATTTAATTATTGTTA
>SEYY01000022.1:48037-60537 GCA_009176605.1 Armadillidium nasatum | reverse complement strand
TTAAATAATAATTATGGCATCGACAACAATAGCCTCGGAGAAGCAAGGAAGGGCGGCTTCCAAATAATAACCACTTCCCCTTTCACCACTATACCAAGATGTAATCTGTCCTTGTACAAAGTTATCATTGTGCATCTTGGTAGTTCCTCTCACGCAATTATCCTTAAAAGAATAGAGTTTAAGACTTTCAATCTAACATTTCCCCCAATCTCCAACCAATTTGAATCCATATAACTATAGCATCACTTATGCTATCAATACTACAGAGTAATGCTCGAATGAACTTTGTCTTAACTCCTCGTCTGATGTTAATTCGCACGATTAAATTCTTTCTTTATCTCCGATTTAAACACGATATTCAGTTCTTTGTATTCTAAGGTTTGGAACATTTGCTTTCTCTACATTTTTTTGGCTAATATATTTTCAAAAAATCCAATGTTTCGGAAGCAGAGCTGCATTTAATTCAGGTAAAAGTTTCGTTCATTATCTTTTCTGAAAGTTAACGCACAGTCTTTTGATCTTCTTTTCATTAGAGATCATATAAAAATCTAAGCTATTCTACTTCAATAGTAAGATAAGTAGTTAAAGGTATTCTTATCTTTTGTAAAGTAGTTACATACTTCAAGAACTTTAAAATTCTCCAACGGAATCATTTGAACCTTTTTTTTTAAATTAAATTAACAATCATCGATTCTTTCAAGGTCAAGGAATATGGATTATCTCAATCGTTAATCTTCAGGGAGGTTGTTGACTTCAAAAAAGGTTAACCCTAAAATTTATTAATAGGTTTTCATGTACACCAAGGTTTCAATTAAAAAGCAAAAAAAATAAATAAATAATAATAATAACTATTTAATAAATATTTATTTGCTAATTTTAATATATATATTTCTATCTTATAAAAACTGTACATAAGTGTATAGAAATTTACTCCCTATATTTCATGAAACACTTATTTTTCATATCAACATATGCACTTCATTATCACATTAAGCAAACACTTGACCTGCAAACTTTGCAAACAGTCTAAGTGAATTTGAGTAACAAAAAATTCTTTGGTTAATTATACAATCATGTGAAAATAAAATCTTGCATCAAAAAAATTAAAGGAAAAAAATGTTAAAATATTTTTCATTAATTCCAGTTCATCATTTTTATTACCAACGAAATTAAAACTGAAAAATTAAAAAAAAAGGATTAGACACTTTTTATATAGTAATTAAACATCAAGTATTGTGTTCAGTAAGTTAGTTTATTAACTTCAAGTGAATATCCCTAAATTGTTCTGGTGTCACTACAACGGGAATAATTTTGTTCTCTGAAGTATCTGATGCTGGAAAAGTAATTCTGCCTATTTTGACCAGGGATTTTTCGTTTGCAGCCTGAAATAAATAAAGGTATATTAAATACTATGACTACCGTCATAGTATTTAATATATGGCTACAAATGAAAAAGGCCTAGTTAATATAAGGACAAAGTACGATGATTCGAACCAACGCTGAAGAGGAAAAGAATATTAAAAACGTTCAAACAAAATGATAATGCAATAATTTTAAAATCCAACTTTAAAAGTAAAACTGAGATAGAAAAGTTTTGCCCGACGCTACAGTTTCGGGCTCAACAACTTTCAGATAGGGGATTATGATTAATATACTGAAAGATGTGAAATGACTATATTGAATTTATTTTCCTCTATATAACTTCTAATGCTGGAAAATTCCATCAATTATTTATTTACCTTAACAAGCTGAGGTGTAGGGAATGATGAGAAACTTGTGTTTATACTTCCGCCGGGTTTTGTTGTGGCTATCAATCTTGCAACTTCATCCTTTGTAATAATAATAATAATAATAATAATAATAATAATAATAATAAACCAAATGATAATAATAAAACCCAATAATAATAATAGTAATAAAACCAATCTTAGCAGAAGTAAAATTTATTACCTGTACTTTAGCAATTTTCCTCTGCAAAACTAATTTTTTATTATTATGTTCATAAACAGGTTTCATGTATGCTGCACGCTGTTCAGCAGGAGATTTTCCTGGTATTTTCTTTGCAAGATCTGGAACTTCTAAGCCAAGCATCAATTCACAGAGTTCCTGTAATAATAATAATAATAACAAGCTCATATGCGTATCCCAAAGGGATACGCAGATGTTCTTATTGGAGGTGGAGGTGGATGTGGATGTTGATACGGAGGCAGAAGTGAATTCTGAGGTGGATGTGGAGGTGGAGGTGGAGACCGAGGCAGAAATGAAGGCTGAGGTGGATGTGGAGGTGTAGGTTGAGACGGAGGCAGAAGTGTATGCGAAGGTGGAGGTGGAGGATATATATATATATATATATATATATATATATATATATATATATATATATATATATATATATATATATATATATATATATATATATATATATATATATATATATATATATATATATATATATATATATATATATATTTAAAATTTAATAAAAAAAATTAATAAAATACTTTCTGCATTTAAATTGAAAATATATAATAATTCATTTACTTTTATTTTAAAGAATATATATATATTATATATATATATATATATATATATATATATATATATATATATATATATATATATATATATATATATAATATATATATATATATATATATATATATATATATATATATATATATATATATTATATATATATATATATATATATATACACATACAATTTTTAATTTTATAATTATAACAAGTTTAATAAATAGATGTTTTTGTATAATAGATAATCAATAATAATAATAATAATAATAATAATAATAATAATAATAATAATAATAATAATAATAATAATAATAATAATGAAGATTGCATTAAAAAACTTTCGACAGCAAAATTTAAATTACAATAATAAAAAAAAGTGTATAAATTAACCTTCTTCAAACTTGCGGTTATTTTCAGTAATTCGTTTATTCTCTTCGACGTCTCAGTTTCTTCGGGTTTGACCTTTTCAGAAATACAAAAAAAAATTTTTTTTAATGAAAGGTACTATGAACAAAAGTCTAAAATGAATCAAAAAGAAAACTCTACAGGAAATGGCATTTTGCTTCGAATGTAATGGAGTGAGCATACAAAGTATTATATTTTATATTAGGGTGAGACCTGAAAAATATTTACCTTTAAAGGTCTTAATTTTGCGAGTTTCTTTTGCATATCTGAAGCTAAAAGTTTATCCCTTTCTGAAATAACGTGATTTAGTGCACCTTTCAAGTTTCTTACTTCTTGCAACAGCATTGGGGAATCTTTTACCATTCCTCCGATACCACTGTGTGGAAGTGATTCAAGACCGCCAACGCCAATTGGAGTTGTAGGTGATGAAGGTGAACCAATACCTTTTACCAATACAGGTTAAGTTAAATTCAATATATGTCACACTGTTATCAAAATTTAATTAATGGCAATTATTAAATCTTAAAGAGCAGGAGAAACACTAACCTTAAATTGCAATGCTCAAAAAATTCTTAAATTAATTCTCCTAATACACCAATTGGTTTTAATTATGCTTAAAGAGTAAATAAACGAACACAGACTAATCACACTACTTAAGAAACTGCTATATATCAAATAAAGAATAAGTGATATTTAAAAGAATATAATTTTTGGCTTACCTGAAGGTCTTGCAATACTTTCGAACATGATCTTCCTGGTGATGTTTTTATATTTCTCTCGTAATTCAACCTTTTCAGACTGCAAACTTTCGATATCGGCGTTTAGTTGATCCATCGTTTCTTCAAACTCCTAAATAAATAAAAAAAAAAAAAGTTTCATCAATCTCTGGGTTGATATAAGTTACCCTGAAAATTAATATTTTCTGAATTCTACAATTTTTCATACTTTCAAATAACATACGGTTCTAATGGGTATCACCTAAAAAAAATTAATAAATCATAATAAATGAATAACATTCAATCCAGTTGGTAATTCTTTTATGCTAAGAATTCGTTATCTCGAAATGGTTACTTCCAGAACATTACTGAAATAAGGGGAACAAAGAAATATAAAGTTTTCTTTAAAAGGATAAAGATTATCATCATCTTTATCCCTTTCTAACCTTTTCTTTCCTTCTGAGCATCATTAAGGCATCATCAAGTTTTCTTTGCAATTTTTCAATAGTGATGTCAGCATCTCTTGTAGCAGTTGACAGCTTTTTCTCAGCCATATCTCTTCTAACTGTCATCTCACTCAACTCTTCTTTCTTTTGCTTCAAAGATGCCTTAAGTTCCTTGATATCTTGTTCTTTTGTTTCTACCTTGTACTTCAAGTGCTCAGTGTCTTTGAGTTCATTCTTTATAATCTCTGCTCTTAAGGACACTGGAGGAATTGACTCCTTTTCAGAAGTACCATCGAAATCATACTCTCCCTTCTCCAGTGTATTTGCAACCTCTCCAATCGTTTCTTGAACGAACTTTAAAGACGATTTGATTGAATCAGGGCCTTGATCTTCTGTTCCATAAACAAGGTCTGTTGCCTGGTGAAGAAATTCCTTCAATTTATCTGAAGGAATGCCCCCTTCAGTATCTGTGAATACAAATTGGAGATAAAAATAATTCTGAAATTTTTTTTTAAATATATATATAAAAAAAAGGAAAATCTGTACACAATACCTCCTATAAGAGTAGTTTGCTGCATGCTCGTTTTGGCCACATGTCTGAGAGCTCTCGTGGCATTATAGAGAGAGGACATTGATTCTGTGAGATCCTGCTGAACTTTTAATGGGTAATTTATTGGTCCAGTAGAGCCATCCTGAGGCATCAGACGCTTAATGCGCTTAACTGCATTACTTATATCATTGCTCCTCACCTTAAGAGAATTAAGCAGATCTGCTATTTCGCTGTTACTCAACTCTGAAGGCTGAAAATAATAATAATAATAATCTAATAATCATAATTCTTTGAGTGACTGTACAGGAGTCATCATTGGACACCAGAAAGCTTATATACTGGGCCATGAAACAGATACCAGGGACAACTAAACGAAACAAAGATCTAAAATGCAGCAAAATTGGATATTATCAAATACGTTTATTTCTTGTAAGAAAGCAATTTAAAGATGAGGATACTGAAAGAAGAAATGAATGACAGGAATCTGAGGGAACGACTTTGTAGTGTAGGAATGAATTGGAAACTGAAAAATTGTCGAGTAGGACATAACCAGAATAAGATGAACGGAAGGGGGAGGATGGGGTAATGAAGGCAACAAAATATAGACCGGATGGCAGTCTCCAGACATTTAATGGCCGTTGCTAGTTTGAATGGTCTATACACAAGCATGCGAGAGCCATCTCAAGACGGTAAGACGAAGGGCAATCAAACAGGTGGAGCTTAATAGTGCGGAGCTTATCGCCACTGAGGTCTTCCGCTTTATATTTATGCCAACAAAAGAGAAAACCACGTTGAAGGATGAGGTACTACAGTAGTTGGAAGGTGATCAAATCTAAGGGCTAACGGAAGGGGTGTAAATCTCTTCCTTTGTGTGATAGTCGAATGCTAAGTTGACTATTCAGTAAGTCCATTTCCCAACAAGGGAAGGAACCCAGAAAAACGTCAAAGACTTTATTTATAGTGAGTATCAGATTGAGAAACCACTGAATAAGAGGCCAATGAATGCCTTGATGACTACTGGCTCGTTCTGTAGTGCAAGGATAGCACATCGAGTCAAAGATAGAAGGAAGGCAAGGAATAGAATTCTGGAGGTCGACTAAGTTTGTGGGAACAATTTGAAAAAGCAAAGGAGGAAAAGCAAAAGAAAAAATGGAAAACTGTCTGGTCTAGAAGCCCAACCGTAACTCCCACACCCTCTGTTTTTTTGGAGTCATCTATTCTTTCAACTTCTTTTTACCTTGCACATTTTCAAACGCCGTATAACGGGATAAGTTGGCTTTTAATTTGAACCGGCTTTTTTAGATTTTCCCAAACTCCAGTGGAATTTAGTAGGGAATCTGCCTTTACTCATCAAAGGTCACAAAATATGGATCATAAGGTATGGTTGGAAGGGAGCTAGAGATGAAGTCCAAGTAAAGTGTAATATTAAACGGATCTGCAGTCATTAAAAGGAATGTTCCTTAAACTTAAAATCAAATGATATCCGAAGAAGAGGCGAGCTACGAAATATATAAAAGCTGAGAGTTTGTGCTTTACAAGAATTTGTATGAAGTGAATAATTGTACTGTACATTGTAAAGTGTGAAAATAAAAATTAAAAACTCCTGCCAAATTCAGTCTATAAAATGAATTAAAGCTACAAATACAAATAAACTACACCGAGCAATAACTAATAAAAATTGACCAAGTGAGAAAAAAATTATAATTACCATCTGAAGAGTTTCTATACGAGCCGATTCTGTTTTTAATGCTTGAGCAGCGGAGTTGAAAACTCTAGCAACATCGCGCAAATAAGCAGATTGATCCAATCTTTCCTCGCCAAAATACGTGGGATACACAGTTTGGAAATAGCTAACAGTCTTCTCAATCGCTTCCGTTACGGTGGATGGATCAAGCTAAAAGAAATAAAAAAAAGCTTTTTACCAATATAATATTTGAGTACATACAGCTCTCTTCATATGTTTCAGATTTGTGCATTAAAAATATTAGAATTAAATTGAAATCTAATAAACTAAAATATCCATATTTTTTAAAAGCTAAAAACGATCAATATTTTATTTAAAAGGAATGTGGAAGTCATACTAATCCAAATAATATTTCTAAATTTCAATATACAAATCTCATGACATACAATTAACATTCTAAAATACAAACCTCATCCTTCCTCAAAAGAGCAATGTAAAAATCGAGATTACGTTCGTGAGCTGCCATTTCAGGATAAAGCGTCCCTATTTTCAAAAACAATTCTACGCTGCACGAATTTAAGATATAAAGGTATTGTCTGAGCATTGCCTATAAAGGAAAAGATGCATGAATCTTTCAATTTTAATAAGTATGAAATATATATATATAGAAAATGTTTGGGCGAACCTGAAGCATATAGAGCTTTTGGAGCATTCGGGACAAAAAGGAAACTTGATCGACTTCGTGTGACTTAAGTACTGTTGTTCTATCAAGTGTCTCAGGAACCGAGCCCCCCATGTTATTAAGTCCACCGATAACGATATCAGCCTTTCGAATCATCCTCGATAAAAGCAATAATACAAGCACGGCATCGTGATCTCCTACAATTTAATACAAATTTATAGTTAGGGTTATAAAGTTTCAAATTATGTTAATTAAATTAAAAATTATATTTATAAAAAAAAACAAGTTTTAGAATAAAATTATTCAAAACATTTTTAATTGGAATATCTGGGAGTGGTTATTTAATACGATGTAACTGTGCAAGGTGGAGGGGAAGGAGAGGAAGTTATCTATAATTATGTTAAAATAAGATACATTGCTTTCCCAGTATTCTCATTTACCTGTGTATAAGCTGTAAACTAAAATCTACTATAAATATATACCTAAATGATTAATAATTATAAATTTATATTTAAAATGCAGTTTTGTAGGTATTTGGTTCATAGGTTTCCCCATTTGTTTAAACTAAATAATTACCTCCTCTATTCATGAATGTATCCGGAAGATATTGAGTTAAATATTTGACATGCTGGTTAGCTTGATGAACTTCTAGCTGCCGTAATTCTAGTTCAATAGCCTTACTATGAGCTTTCTTCTCAGAGAATATTTTCTGCCAAATTTTTTTAAGAAATTTATATTAACAACAAGCATTTTTAAACTTACAAATATTGTGATGATGATGATATATATATTGTCAATTTTAATTCTAATTGCTTGTTCGTTTAAAAAATATTTGATGATAGATATCTTTCATAGTCACCCAATAGAATTTTAATTTAAATAGGTATTTACAGAAGAAACAAAAAATTATTATACCTGAAAATCAATAATTTCATTTGGAACAGTCATAGGCTTATTAGTTTCTTTCTCGAGAGCATGACGAAGATCCAAATTTTCACTCTGCATTTTTTGAACAAGATCTCTAAACTTTTTGATGGTAGTGTCTCGATCAACGATTTCCTCATCAGCTGCCTTTTTCTCAGTAATGATCTAAAAAAATAGGAAAAATAATAAAATGGATTCCATACAGAAATATACCCTGCAAATAACCCAAAACAACAATCTGGGTACTACCTTCCTTATTTCAACATTTGCCATGTCAAGTTCCTCCCTCAATTCTAATTCAGTTTCTCTACAGCTTTCAAGAAGTTGATCATTCGTGTCATTTATCGCTTCTAAATCTGCAACAGTCTCTAAAAGCTCATTTATTCTTTCTTCCAGATTTAGATTGCGATCAGTTAGGTTTTCGCACATTTCTTCAGCACCCAAAGCTGCATCCACCTGTCCAAAAGACAAAAACAAAACAAAATTCCATTAAAAAAATACTGTATCTTTCAATTTTTTCAAGCTGTCTTAATTACATTGAAAAAGAAAAAAGGAATTACAAAACATTTGAAGAATACAAAAAGGTACCTGTTCATGAAGATCTGCAATAGTCGTTTCTAACTGAGTTACTTGGGAAGCATATTTTTCTTTTGATCGTGATAACTCTAATACTTCCGACTTCTTGCATTCTAGGTCTTTTTGAAGTTTTTGAAGTTCATGTTTGTCATGAGCAGCGATGTCTCGCATTCTGAAGTTGTTAGAGAGACTTACTATGGTTAATATGAGTTAATATAGTGAATTAAAGATTACATTAGAAAACAAAAAAGATAAAGACATAATTCAATTTAACTTACCGAACTAAAGTTTCTCGAAGTCGACTATTTTGCTGTTCTAACTGCTTCACCTGCACAGAAGATTGCTTGCTAGTGACATTTGTGTCATCATCTTCTTCGGCTTTAAGTATTTCGAGGTCAAGTCTAATTAACGAAAATATTTAAATAGGAAAAATTTTTATTTCAATATAAAAATAAACGCCAAAAATGTTTATACCTAAACTATCAGTTAATGTCTAACTTGGGTACTCAATTGAAAATTTATCCTTATTTAACAAAAAAAAATAAAAAATAAAAAAAAAAAAAAAAAAAAATTTTTTTTTTTTTTTTTTTTTTTTAATTGTACTTACATCATATATTAAAGTAAACATTACTTTCTAGTACATCAAACACTTTATACAATAGAGTTTAAAATCTCAATAGATTTAAAACATATTTACATCCAGTAAACAATAAAATACAAAATATTTAAAACAAATAAAAGCAACATATATAAAGTGGAAGATAAACAGAACTCACGTTAGCTCTTCAACTTTTTCTTTCAATTGTTCCATTTCAATCTGAAGCATCTCTGCTTTTTCTTCAGCCATTTCTTTGTCTAATGTAAGCATTTCGACACTCTCCATCAACTCTTCTGATTCTTCAATGTTCCTATCTCGCGCTTCAATTGCTTCTTTAGCCTCTAGACGAGCAGCCTGAAGTTCTTTTTGTAAAGAGGCCTATAATAATAATAATAATAATAATAATAATAATAATAATAATAATAATAATAATAATAATAATAATAATAATAATAATAATAATAATAATAATAATAATAATAATAATAATAATAATAATAATAATAATAATAATGCCAGTTAGTTTTTCTAGAATGAAGGAAAATGAGGAATTTATATCTTTTATCATTTGAAAAATATTGCATTTAATTTTCAAAACTTTTTTTTTTTTTTTTTTTTTTTTTTTTTTTATATATATATATATATATATATATATATATATATATATATATATATATATATATATATATATATATATATATATATATATATATATATATATATATATATATATATATATATTTTGTATGCCACCCCAGTTGCTTGCTCTTTATAAGGGTGTTGTTCGCCCCTGTATAGTGTGCGCCTCACACATCTGGGGTAGTTCCACACACACAGCTCTTCTCGAAAGAGGAGGAGTCTACGGCTTTTCGTCTTATAAACTGTTTTTGCTCTGCTAACTCTATCCAAACTCTTTCTGCCCGTCGAATTGTTGAGTCACTCTTTCTATACTATCGCTATTAGAACGGACACGGCTCTTCTGAACTCTCCCGTCGCATACCTCCTCCATTGATAAAGACTCGTGCGACACGCCTTTCTACACAGGCTCATCTAAAGACTCGTGCGACACGCCTTTCTACACAGTCTCATCCTTTCTCTGTCCAATTCTCTGACTCCAGACTTAATCACAATGCTCAGTCTTAGATATACTATATTGGTAAAGTCTGGAAAGCAATCCCTTTATCTGTTTTCCCAACTTCCTTTGACATGTGCTTTTAAATGCAGTGTATCGGGACATGTCGACCATTAACGACCAGATTTCCGGTGTTTTCCCAACTCTGGTGGAAATCGGTAGGTCTCTGGCATTTGCCCACCAGAGGAAATATTATTATTATTATGATGATGATAATAATAAATAGTATTATATATATATATATATATATATATATATATATATATATATATATATATATATATATATATATATATATATATATATATATATATATATATATATATATATAACAAGAAAACTATAGAACAATTTGTTAGGAAATTGTAAAAAAACTCTCATCAAAGAAGTAAAACTTTGAAACTGTCAATGGAACTGCAGCAAAAATATTTTATTCAAGACAGTAGTCTCCAAAAATTTAAGGTATAAGCAGTATTATTTTTATCTAATAGTATTAATGAGAATTTCTAATAACTTTTCAAAAAAATTTAATGACATTAATGAGAATTTCAAATAACATTCCAAAAGAGAGTATCCTTATCTGTAAAGACGTGAAATAAGAAGCTTAGTATAGTAGTAGTAGTAGTAGTAGTAGTATTCGTATCATATAACCTCTTAACCTTTCACTGATCAGCAGCTCACAAATTCTCTTCCTAGGTCTCTCTCACTCTTTCTAAATTTTATTATAATTTATCAGCAAAATTAAATGGATTTCTTTCAAATGTCAAATCTGATCAACAATAATGATAAGCATAACCAATTTAAATCACATTTACTGTAAATGAGTAACAAGTTATCTATTCATTGTGTTTTCCATAATAAAAAGTTCATTATTACATGACTCTTCTTTATCACTCAACATTAATATCTTAAAGTTTCTCTAGTTATTTGTCTTACATTTCCGTTCCTTTATTATTTACTCTCAATGCTTTTTTTGTCTATCTAAACTTAGAAGTTCTTTTCTTCTAATAATAGACATTTCTCAATTCCCATCCTATATAATATAAAGGAGAGGATAGAGAAGAATCTTAATAATATATATAATAATGGAATAGAGAAGTCTTATAAATACCCCAAAAATTCAAAATCACACCTTCTACAACCTGTAAATGAAGCACATTTTCATATGTTTCAAGTGTGCTGCTTATAAGAATCATCAATAACTGTTAAAATATTCTTAAATCGTTGCTACTTTACTAGTTTTGCTTAGTCCTTTTCCTTCTCTCTCTCTCTAAGTGACTCATAATAGCTTTCTTTTACTTTCTTTTTCAAACATACCTATTCCCCCATTAAGACGCATTTTTCTTAAACAGTTACAGAAGCTTCTTTAGTTTATTATTAATAATATATTTTTTTAAGTTATTTTAAATTTCTCTAAGCCTTTCCCAATTCCTCTTTTCTATGCATTCATAAATTCAAAAACAAAGGCAAGAAACGAATAATAAAGAAACAACAGAACTAACAGTCACCACCTACTGCAATAATAAAAATAATAATAATAATAATAATAATAATAATAATAATAATAACCTGACTCTCCATTATCCTTGATTTGAATTCAGCCAGTTGTTCCACTTGAAGTTTTAGTTTTTCTCCTTCTTTTAGTTTCTCCTTGTCTTGTGCCCTTTTAACTGAAAAACAAAATTCAAATTTAAACAATGAAATCTGCAAGGAAAACTTTTCCCCAAAAAATTATCTGAAACTGGATTAACAAAAGTAATGTTCTAAATCAAAAATAAATAAAAATAAATTTTTTTTTTTTTTTAAATTATATACCACTAATAAAATTTAACATTAAACAAAGTAATGTTCTAAATCAAAAATAAATAAATGAATAATTTATTTTTATTTCTTTTAAAATTATTTACCACTAATAAAATTTAACATTAAACCTGTTCATAAGAAGAAACATAACTCTTACTTCTCAAAGTTTCAAGTTTTTCATTCAAGTCTGTTATTTCTGCTTTGAGATTTTCGATTTCCTGCTGAGCTTGCATGGCATTTGCTTTATCCTCTAACGTTTGCATAGCTGCAGAAGCAGGTCCGGGTGTGAATTGGGGGGTTAGTGTTTCCACGAAATTTGTCTGAAGGTTTAAATTAAAAATATTAGCATATATTTTAATTTATTAATTAAAAAATTAATTGAAAAATAAATTAAAAAAAAAAAAACGCTCAGTAAAAAAAATAAAAATAGTAATAAAAATATATAAGAA
>SEYY01000022.1:38037-45537 GCA_009176605.1 Armadillidium nasatum | reverse complement strand
CTTTCAAACCGTTATAGACTCAGAAAAATGCTCAAAATCAACTCAGAACTTTGGGAAAAAATGCATATTCCCTGAAAATTTAAGCTCAATCAGTCAAAAATAAAAATAAAAATTTTAAACAAAATATAAGAAAATTAAGATATTTCTTCTTGCTTTTTTAAAATTTTCTCTTTTTTCTGTTTCTTTTGACTACTCCTTTTCTGCTAGTGAATGTTCATTTTTGTGTTTTGATTTTATGCCCCCATAAAGATTTGGTTGAAAATTTTTTACTTGTATCACCCGGAGGTCCTCTTCTAATTTTCTGACTGCAGATGTTACATTTACCTATTTCGAGCCTATCCTGAAACATTGTAAAGTACTTCCATACTGCTGAAGCTGATATTTTAACCATATTGATTGAAAGTATAAACAAAATAATAATTTTTAATTTTTAATAATGTAGCTAATTGATTCATTCAAGTTTGATACATAGCAATGATATAACAATGATATGTATAAATATAGGTTATATTGATAATTTTATATCTTACATTTTTTCAAACTTTACTTTGTGGCTTATAGGTAAAGCTGTTGAATCACTATTATGAATCAAAAAAAAATTTTTTTTTAAATTTTTTTTTTTTTTTTTTTTTTTTTTTTTTTTTTTTTTTTTTTTTTTTTCCGGAGAAAATGCATATAATCATTAATTTAAGTGAATGTTGGCTATTCTACGCCTTTCTTATAATTAAATAAACCTCAATTTATTTTATATCTAATTGTTTTAACCTAAAATTTTAGTGCTTTTGACCTCTTTACAAATTTTAGGCAACCCCGGCCCCGGCAAAATTTGGCCCCGGCCCCGGCAAAATTCCAGCCCGGTCGGTCCCTATATATATATATATATATATATATATATATATATATATATATATATATATATATATATATATATATATATATATATATATATATATATATATATATATATATATATATATATATATATATAATATCTCAAGAGAATGCTGGTACATGCTGCCTTGTTAGGTTTAGGCCTGACAGCAACTCAATCACTTTCGTTTTTCACCATTCTCAATTTAAACTTTGACATTCCTTTAAAACGCACAAAAACCTTTATTCACGATTTCTGAACCTACTGTTCGAAGAAGGTGAAAATAATACACCCTACTGATATGTTTCCTGGAACACAAATGGAAAACGACTTGTCCCCAAAGTCAGGGGTAGTATGCTGTATTTTCATGCCTCTGAAATATCTGTGAGTTGGCAAGAGGGTATCTTATCCTTCAAAGTGTATCTACTACATGAATAGAGCAGCACAGTTTTCAGCTTTCTGGAATTTTGTCTTCACTTCTATATACAACAGCAGTACATTCAGAGCAATACGCTTTGTCATTTAAAAAATGAGTTAAACTGCATCTCTTAAGGCCTTAAGGAAATCTACATGATAGTAAAGATTCTGTTCTCCAAGAGTGAGTATGTGAGATGTGTGGCTGAGGCTTATTGTTAGTAGTAATTAAATCATAAGGATGATATTATTTTATAAACTGATTTTTAAAATATATACTATCCAAAGTCGCTATCATACATTCTATACTTAGTATTAAAGAGGGCCAGCTAATATATATATATATATATATATATATATATATATATATATATATATATATATATATATATATATATATATATATATAATAATATTATAGTATATATATATATATATATATTATATATATTTACTCGGTATATCGAATAATAGGTTTAAAAAAAAAAAAAAAAAAAAAAAATATATATATATATATATATATATATATATATATATATATATATATATATATATATATATATATATATATATATATATATATATATATATATATATATATATATATATATATATATAGTTATATGTAATGGAGTCTCATTTTGGGATCTGTTTGCAAGAAAATGAGATTATAATTGAAGACCGTACTTCAGAAGCAAAAGTACCGACTTTATCCCCTGTGGAATTAACTACCCTTGATAACCTTGCCAGTAAGTTCATTTTCCTCCAAGTGCCCAAGAATATTCTGTTATCTCTTACAGGTACTGGATAATGGGTATACCATAAAAAGTCCAGGGACATTCTCAAGGCTTTCCGTATGTCTATTCAGAAATTATACACCAAACTGAATAAATGTAATTTACAACTGAACAAATTCTTGGGCATGGAAGATTATCATAACCTGACTTAAAAACGAAATACTTAAAAAAATAAAAATTCAAAGTGAAGCTTTAGAAAGTTAACATTATTAGTAGGACTACCTGTCCAATCCACTCCCCCATTGCAATATTTGCCTTATCCTACAAGATATGATAACATGACAATATTGATGAAATACTTCCTTACAAAAACCAAGTAATAAAAATATATTCTCTCAAAAACAGGAAACACTTGACTCATTCAAACACTCTTTTTTCTAAACTTAATCAGTACTCTCTCAGTAAAGTCAAACTTGATACTAGAGGGTAAGTGTCAGGATAAGGATAAAAGTACAAATGCCAAGAAGGTGTTCTGTGTGTCAAAAGTTTAAACACTCTAGTAAATTATTGCAAAGGTAAGCAAGACATATGCACATTGTCAGAAGGAACCCTAAATATCTTTGATATATTCCACTTTGAAGTAATTGTGAATTTCAAAATTTGCTGCAGATTCTGTACTTTTTACCAAATTGAAGAGATATTAATGGTATAAACTGCTGAGATCATGAAGGTGAAAAGACTATGAAAGATACAGAAGCCAAATGGAATAAACAATCCAAATCCCCAACTTCAAACCATATAAAAATTCCAAAAATAATCAAAGGTTACTACTTTCTTCAACCATTCAATCGAAGTCTTTCCAACAATCCAGTATATTTAAGCATGTAACAACATATAGCCATAATATTTAGCTTGAAAAACATAATTATTATTCAGTAAATAAATAGCTGCCAGGAACTACACTGGTTCAAGCTCTCATATTATAACACTAGTAATTAAAAACTGCAGACATTTTACAGGTTCTTGGAAATAATGAACATGGTAGTTTGTTGCGTTTTTTTATTTTCTTTGGCATTTCTATTACTCTTCTTTTACATACCACCCTACAATCAATCTTTTTCCATGATTCTCGGTAATTTTCATTGAACAAAATATTTAGGGAGATTTTGTTTCTTTCTTCAAGAAAATCCCAATTTCTTCACTTATCACTTACAGCCTGCACTCTCTAAACCATCTCTGAACAGGCAACCAAACCAATTACTGTTGTAACTCGATACTTCTTTCCTTCTACGGATTCTGCTTTGATCATCAGAGTAGTTACAATTTTTCATATTCTTAAAGGGCTATAAAAGCACAGACTGTATAATGAAGTAATCATCTCCCAGTGGAGGAGATAAAAGATTGTCTCCACAGGCTTTATTTATAACAACGAGTGTAATCAATATAATGGAATTGTTAAGTTCCTACCATATGATAGTTAAAGGCAGTCAATACTTTAGCATGTAAAATCCTCTTTAAAACTATCTTGATCATTTATATGACATTCTGTTAGAATCTGGTACTATAAAAAGCTGCTCCTCTTTCAATTACTTAATTAGTGATGGGTTCTTGCATAATAATTAAATACTGAACTTAAGATATATCATGATTTCATCTCAGTGAGGCGTAAAGCAGCAGTCAAATTTCATATATATATATATATATATATATATATATATATATATATATATATATATATATATATATATATATATATATATATATATATATATATATATATATATATATATATATATATATATATATAATATATAAATAAAAGTAAATTTAAATACATACATAAAAAAAAAGGTGAAAGCACAAAAGAAATAAAATAAAAAAAATAAAATAATAATAAATAATAATAATAATAATAATAATAATAATAATAATAATAATAATAATAAAAATAATAATAATAATAATAATAATAACTTAATGTACTAAAAAATAAGCCAATTACATAACAGGTGCTTATGAAGGTGAACGAAAATGAAAAACAAATATGGAAATCAGTCTACTATACTACAACAGCACTTAAAGTGAAACACCTATGATCTTATAATTTAAAAAATAAAAAAATAGTAATAATAATAATAATAATAATAATAATAATAATAATAATAATAATAATAATAATAATAATAAAAATACTCAGAAATGGGTACATAGATGAAAATAGGTTGAGAAAAAGACAGAACACACAAAATATCATGACCAAGTAGGAAGCTGGGAAAAACTTAAGAGAAAAAGCAATATCAAACGAGAGAGAGAGAGCGAAATAAAGATGAAGGATAAGGAATAAAAAAAAAAGATGAAGAAGTAAAGGAAGAGACTGAAAGAAAGGAATAGAAATAAGAAGACTTTTACACTTACCTCAATGAAGGAAGGTGCTTTCTTTTCTTGGCGGGAAGAATCTTTCCCGGGAGATTTTATCATCTCTTCCAACCTTTGATCCTCCACCCAGCTTTCCAACCGATCCCAATGGCAATCTATATATATATATATATATATATATATATATATATATATATATATATATATATATATATATATATATATATATATATATATATATATATATATATATATATATATATATATATATATATATATATATATATATATATATTATATATAATTATATAAATTATATCACAAAAAAAAATTTATGTACAAATATAAACAATAATACTTATTACAATGTATTCTTTGTTACTATTACTTAATTGTTTTATTATTATTATTATTATTTATTATTATTATTATTATTATTATTAATTTGGATTAATAACGTAAACTTTTGATTAGGATTAATATTATTATTATTAGTTACTCCTGTTACTTGTCCAAAAATAGAAAGTAAAATATTTTACAATTGAACTACTCGAGTCTACACAAACTACATGTCATACAACTTGTAATTCTTTTTTTTTTTTTTTTTTTTTTTTTTTAATACTGAATAATATATATTAGTGATGAGATAATGCCAAAATGTAGTAAATATCAGAATCTGAATCCAAAGCATAGATATTTTATTTAAATTTTTTTTTTTTAAACCATACAATTTTGTGCGATTATTTATTTAGATATCATAATCAGCCTAAAATTAAGTCAATAACAATAACAGTTTTTAATCTTACTACAAAATGCAAAGACAAAAAAAACATATGATGTGAAGAAGAAGAATGTAATGGCAAAATTTCTGAATACTGAAAATTAAATTTGGGTAGAATTTTCTTATATAGCTAAAATATTTTGAAAAAGTATAAATATTGCCTTCTCTACAAAGAGAAAATGTGTATTAGTGTTACTCTTAAATCTAAAACAATTTACAGTTTCTATTTATACTTAATATTAAATCGAAAACTCTTTAAAACTTAATCCTAGTTCTCCTGTAAGATTTAAACTGTACTTCATTTATTAAAAAATTTCCACCTTGAAATTTCAATTTTTTGACACAAATTGTTAACAAAGAATTTATTAAGAGAGTACCAAGATGTTTATAACTATCTCTAAGCTGCTTTCCTACAATATAGAGAGACCTTTCAATTATAAATTGAATCTAAATTGATAAATTTATATGGAAAAAATTAAAATACTTTCTCTCCTTTTGTCTGCAGTTTTTTTCCTATATATTTACCTTTGAAATAACTGTGTAAAATGTATTTTAAAACTGTAAGCCAAGTCTAAGATTGAAAATAAACCCCTGTACACCATCTTCAATATTAACATAACTTTTCAACTTAGTTTCATATGTATTCTCCCATCTACAGCTAAAAATAATTCTATTTACATCAAACTCATTAAATTGGTGTTCAAGAAAAGTCTTTTAAAGTCAAGAACTTTTAAAATGTACAGTTTTCCTTTTTAAAATATAACAAAAATCTTTACTAACTTGAACATTACGTTAAATTGTAAATTATTTGATTAACAATTAAAATACAAATATATTATTCCTATGAAAGCAAAAACATGCTGTCTCATTAATAATTCTGAAAATGAAAGATTTATGGAAATAAAAGTAGCCTATATAAACAAAAAAAAAAAATTTCAAGAAAAATTCCTATGCTAACAGACTCGAAGAAAAATACAATTCTTACAAATCTCAATTTAAATTTTTCATCCAACTACTAATAACTGAGCTTTTATGTAAATAACCAATACAATTTCTTACGACATACAAGCAAGCATTTTCAAATATTATTAAATTTAATGTTCTTAATTTTATTAGTTCTAAATACACACACAATCATAAATGTACAGTACATATATACTCAGGAATAACGAAGAAAAAACATTATAAATAGAATTTCTATCTTGGAAGTGTAAACTCTATGAATGTAGATTAATATTAAGTTTTCTATGTACATATTTTACAATACTTAACTAAACATTCATAAATAAATATTTTAAGCTGGGCTAAAAATCTCGTACAATGTAACAAAAATCTGTCAAGCATGGGAATGAAGAAAAATAATTAAAAATATACATAAATAATAAAAATAAGAAAATTTACATTTCACTTAAAGATCAGTCAAAGATTTTTTTCTGTAACTTAAACACACATTTTATTTAGTAGAACTACCACCTAATTTCAGATCTATATATATATATATATATATATATATATATATATATATATATATATATATATATATATATATATATATATATATATATATATATATATATATATATATATATATATATATATATATATATATATATATATATGACAACCAATTATACACACAAAACTATGAAAATATTAATAATCATGCACAGATAAATCCCATTAATTTCAACACATACTAAGAGACGTCCTAAATGTCTAAATACAAACCCTCTTTACTCGCATTCTTACACCGACTTGCTGAGGTTAGTAAAAAGCTTTCATGCAAAAGATAAATAGCTATAAAGATGCTGGCAGATTCAAATGTGCTGCATACTTATTTGGGGTGCTCTTCATAATAGATCCTCGCCTTATTTTGGTTGGTGCAAAAGATTTCTGAAGTTGGGTTGAAGAAAAATTTTCAGCACTAAATGAACCCGAGTTACTAGCCCATGATGAAGTTTTAGTAGAATTTATGTTAAAATTACCATGAAATGATAGCCTTGATGTCTTATTATGAACTGATCTTGATGAATTAGTGGTATTAAAAGCTTTTTCTTTCTCAAAATTTGTCTGAGATATATTAGTAATGTTTGAGTTCATTTTTGAGGCAACAGAAGATTCAAGTTTAGCTTCAAAGACTTTAGTATGAGATGGCGTTTTGACAAGAACACCATCAGAATAACGCTTAATGGATTTAGAATTTGAAATTTCATTAGCTTCTTGAGAACCTTTTCTAGCATATTTGGGAGTTTTAATTATACTTTTCTGAGAATTTGATTTTTTAATACTACTATGTGGTAAATCTACAAGATTTTGATTTG
>SEYY01000022.1:25537-33037 GCA_009176605.1 Armadillidium nasatum | reverse complement strand
TTCTACTCTTTGTCCAACACGAGTAGTTTTTTCTGACATTGTTTTAACTAAGGAGCTTTTCAAAACTGTAAATGCTGTTATTTCTTAAAACTCTATAGCAAGTTTACAAATAAAAAGTGGAATTAAATCATTGAAACCCTATCCCTGAAAGAAAAATCATATGATGATCATTTTTGTTCAATTTGATAATATTACATAATAATTAATTTTTGACTTTCTTTTGTAAGAGAACTGGAGTCAACACTAAACTTGATTATTAATAAGGAATGCAAAACAAATATCAAAGGTTCAAAACTGTTCTGCCTACCTTTTGTATAACGTGTTCATTAAAATCTCCATTATTATGAGCTATCAAATAAACACAGCATTAAAATAGCATTTTATATAATTTTCAAAATGGAAAATTTTACTATAAATTTGTAGTGTATTACAAATACTAAAAACAAAATCTAATAACTTTTTAGAAATAATTCTCTATTAGTTGACAAATCTGATCATTCAAATGAGATTGAAAGCATTCTTATTTTATCAAGACCTCTCAAATTTTAGAATGCTCAATTACACACTTTTTTTTAAACAAATAAAAATTCAAAGATTCTAAAAAATAGTACAAGCTTAAATCAATTGCTTTGGTCCTAAATTAACGATATTACAATAACACCTGTAACACAAGAGATAAGACCAGAATGGATAAAGTAAGAAACAAGAGAATCAGAGAATATGTAATGGTATGACCTATGATTAACAAAATAGATTCACCAAGGTTGAGATGGTGGAAACATGTGGAGATTCACAATACTTCTTTTTTGCAGGATCAATTCCAACATTCTGAATAAGATATTTACTGTAAGTCAGATAAATTATTTTTACTGTTTAATTCTATATAAAAAAAAATTAAGTATTTTTTATAGCAATTCAAAACCATAAATATAATATGCTATGTTATACTATTTTGTTAACATTTATCAAATATTGATACATTAATAAAATTCAAAATTGTAATGCAAAAATAAACCTAGACTTGAACATAAATTTTTAAACTTTATTCTTTACTTATGATTGTTTTTATTTTATCAATCTTGCATTGAAAATTGAATCAAAAATATTCTGAAAAGTAAAAAAAATTTTCCCACCGAAATGATGATGTCAAGAGTAAATAGTATAGGGCATGTTACCCATCCTTTATTTACACATTGTGCATACTAAACTATTAGAATTCTGGGAATGTGATACCCACCTTTAAAAAAATAATAATGGTTGGGTGTGTACAGAAATGCTTTAAATAAAAGAAGTGTAACTTGCCCAAGTTTGCCTACTCTGAAAATTTCATAGATTAAATGATTAATAAAATTATAGCAAATTTTCATTTTCAATTTAAAATTTTGAAACTTTTATATGATAGAAATTCAAAAATAAATTTCTGGTAAATTTACAGTACCATACATCTTAATTAGTCGGCCTATTTAGTTGTTATTCAAAATTTAAACTAAGTGTAATGTATATATATTATAGAAAATCTATTGGAATTTCTGCAGGCAAGTTAGCTTAACATCTCTGGTTGTAAGAGTTTTGGAAAAGTTACTGAAAAGTCATATAGAGACACATTTGAATGATAATAATATATTGATGGAAAATTGTCACAATGTGGTATAGGTGGAGTGGTGCCCAATTGAATTAAAGACTGGTTGAAGAACATAAGGTAGTGTGTACTACTGAATGGAAATAAGTCATTATGGGAAACAGTGAAGAGTGGGTTCCCACAGGGTTCTGTGCTGGGACCACTACTGTTCCTCATATATATAAATGATTTAGACAAAAGTCTTAAATGTAAGGTTTCTAAGTTTGCAGATGATACCAAAGTGGTCACTTCAGTAAGGAATAACGATGGATATATACATAAAGCTTCAAGGTATTCCAGATTCGACTTCCTGGATGGAAAATAAATTTTAAAAGTAAAAAAATGTAAAGTTCTTCATGTAGGTTACTCAAATGAAAGATTTAATTATGATATGAATGGGGATTGGCTTGAGACTGTGGGCCAGGAAAAAGATTTAGGTGTGATTATTAGCAGTAATCTGAAGGTGGGTGATCAATGTTTGGAAGCAAGGAATAGAGCTAATAAGATGTTAGATATAATATATTCGCAAATATAGTTTACAAGAGCAAAGAGGTTATAAGCAAGCTATATAATAGCTATGTTAGTCCAGCATTATTGTGCACAAGTTTGGGCTCCTCATTTAAGAAAAGACATAGATATGCTGAACAGAGGAGAAAGTTCAACGTTGAGCAACAAGGATGATTTCTTGCTTTGAGAGTAAGAGCTATGAGGAGAGGTTTAAGGAGCTGGGAATGTTCTCAGTTGAAAGGAGATTTTTCAGAAGGGAAATGATACAAGTTTACAAAATATTTGCATCTGTCAGTAATACAGAGATTGAAAAATACTTTATAGTGGACCATGGGAGAGAAACTAGAGGCCACAATAAGGAAATTAAAAAGAAGTCATGTCACCTCGATCTAAGAAAATACTTTCGGTAATAGGGTTATTAATTTTTGGAATGGCTTACCACAGGAGGGTGTTGACTATGATTCTCCTGCAGCATTTAAGCTAGATAGATAAATGGATAGTTTAGGTATCGTATAACTTGACTAAGCCAAATTGGCGGGTATATATGAATTTTTAAACCAGCTTGTGACTAAGCCTATAAATTTTAGATCAGGTTGTGACTAAGTCTAACTGGCAGTTTTGTAGTGGGTATTGGTTCATTGCATGTATAATTAGTTAAGTTTACTAAATATATGTAAGGGCTTAATTTTATTTTTATCTTACTTTGCATGAAGGAATTGATAACTAGAGATATAATAGACCTAGTCTTTGTTGCATACATTAGCATTATTATTTGTTTTAACTGAGACAGTCTCAATAGGGCCATGTGGCTTCAAACTTTCTCTATATTTATGTTTTTATATCTCTTAACTGGTGTTTTGATTTTCAAAATATAAACTAGAAATGTAATTTATTTTTTATTTTTTAAATCTATATATATTTTTTTAAGATGGAAATTCAAATTCACTAAATTTAAATATAGTTAAAATATTCATTTATAAATGATATAACTATGTCAACTACTCTGAAATTTAACAATATGGCAGATAATTACAATACAAAAAATAATATAAATAATTTTCAGTGAATAAGCTAGATATCTAAGAAACTTAAAAAAGTACATTCTAGGATATATATATATATATATAATATATATATATATATATATATATATATATATATATATATATATATATATATATATATATATATATATATATATATATATATATATATATATATATATATATATATATATATATATATATATATATATATATATATATATATATATATATATATATATATATATATATATATATATATATATATATATATATATATATATATATATATATATATATATATATATATATATATATATATATATATATATATATATATATATATATAATAATATATATATAAATTTTTTAAGCATTTTTTCAATTTTAATTCATACTCTCCCAACCTTTAAAAAAAGGTTGAATCAATATATGAATAATCAAAGTATAATAATATGACTGACTCTGCTTTTTAAAGCAACATATTTTGTATTTTTTTTCTTTTTTTGGAGATCTCATTTGATTTGTTTGGCTTAATAATTAATTCTGTGAACGGCACCTTTTAAATTTTTTGATTGGGTCATTCTCGGTAGGCCCTTGTGACTTATAACTGTCCTCTCTATTTCTTGGTAGGCCCTTGTGGTTTCTGTCTCTATTTCTCGGTAGGCCCTTGTAGCTTCTAACTCTCTATTTTCTCATGTTCTAATTAAAAAATTACTGTTGTAGTATCATAAATACTGCTTTTAGATTTGTAAACCTAATAGAATATATGGCAATGACAAATACTATCTATTCTATATATATGTACTATAATTTCAAGTATTCAATTCGATCCAAAGCCCACGCAGATTTTAACTTGCATAAAAGTTTAAACGCAACCAAAAATTATCTTACCTATAAGGTAAGAATTTAATGCAACTAAAACAAATCGAACTGTCAAAGAAGGATGGGTGTATTCCATGAAATCAAGCATGACGTCACGCTTAAGCCAGAGGCAGCGAAAATACCATATGGAAAATACTTAGCAGTTTTGATTTTCGTGGGACACTTCGCTGTAGCAATTAACAGCTGATCTATTTTAAAAAAAAGTAAATATTTCTCAAAATCTAATTTAATCACTCATTTAATTAATTTAAGCAATCATTTAATTTATATCATGTCATTTGTAAGAATACAGGAGAACGTATGAGTTAAATGACGATTTTAAAAAAAACTTTGGCGGCATTCTTGATGAAAAACATTGGAACAAACGAAATTCCGAATAATTAAAAATAATTAATTTGCTTTATTTAAAACAAATTAATGATCTAAAACTGCTAAATGGCTAAGTAATTAACTAAATTAATAAATAAAGAGAAAAATACTATAATCACATTGATGATCGTAAAATATTAAAAATTTGAATAATCTAGCAGTAAGTTTTTTACCTTAAATATATTTTGACCTTATGCAATTGAAATAATGATACATTTGCTAGTATTTGTAAGTTATCTGTCATCCTTTGCTTTAATTCATTATTTAGGGTCCTATATTTCTTGAAATATAGCAAGTGATATATCTTCGACCAATCCTGTACTTGATGATGTATATGCTGCCATTATTTCAATACTTTTTGTGAGTCAAGCAACTTATAATCTTTACAGCATTTGCCATGTCCATTTAAACAAGACTTCACAGTTAATATTGATTTTAGAATATCCAGTTGCATTTTATTTCTTAATTTTGATTTTGCGGTATTCATACAACTAACTCCTTTTCGACATCAACATATAATGTGGTAATGTTAGTGTAGAAATGGCAAATTCTTCTAATTCTTTGAATGAATTAGAATCTACAGCGTTCTTATGCTGGAAAACTTCAATCCAAAATGCTTCAGTTTCCTCCAGTTAATTAGGTATTTTTATTGTACTGAACTTCAATTTCATAATCATATATTTAAATCGTAATATAGTTTACAAGAGCAAAGAGGTTATAAGCAAGCAAGATAATGGCTACTTTAGACCAGCATTAGAGAATTTTGCACAAGTTTGGGCTCCACATTTGAAAAAAGGCATAGATATGCTAGGAGAGAATACAACGTCGAGGAACAAAGATGATTTCTAGCTTCGAGAGTAAGATCTATGAGGAGAGGTTGGAAGAACTGGGAATGTTCTCGGTTGAAAGGAAATTTCCCAGAGGGGATATGATACAAGTTTACAAAATATTTGCATCAGACAGTAATACAGAGATTGAAAAATACTTTATAGTGGACCATGGAAAAGAAACTGTAGGCCATGATAAGAAAATTAAAAAGAAGTCATGTCATCTCAATCTAAGAAAATACTCTTTCAGTAATAAGGTTGTTAATTTTTGGAATGGCTTACCACAGGAAGTTGTTGATTGTGATTCTTCTGCAGCATTTAAGAGTGGGCTAGATAGATATATGGATGGTTTAGGTATCGTATAGTATAACTTGACTAAACCCAATTGAATAATTTACCGTGGCTCAAACGGTAGAGTGATTGACTCACATGTTGAGGGCGCCGGTTCGATCCCACTTGGGGATCCTAGGTATATACTTACCTAGAAAAGTTCCTCTCCTAGAATAGGGCAATGCCCGTGAGATGTGAACTTAAAAAAAAAACAATTGGCGGGTATATATGAATTTTTAAACCAGAGCTTGTGACTAAGCATGAAAGAATTGATTTAACTTTGGGTTTATAATAGACCTAGTCTTTGTAGCATGTATTATTATTATTATTATTATTATTATGATTTCACTGGGACAGTCTCAATAGGCCCGTGTGGCTTTTAACTGTTTCTATTTTTCTTAAGTTTCTTATGCTTTCTAATAGGCATCCTCTTGGGATGTAGAATTTTATCCACAGATAATAATGATATATTTATAAGTATTTGTAAGTTTTTCACATCGTTTGCTTTAAGTCATTGAATAAACACAGGAGAAATTTATAACACCTTTTTTAAGGTACTTTTCCTCTCTTGTAATTCTGTTTCTTTTAGTTCTTGGATTTAGTTTTCAAATCTGTATCCTAAATATAAGCTAAGATCTAAATATTTTTCCAGTGTTAACAGCAAGAGTATCTACTTTATTAAATTCTTGTATTGAATATATATATCGAGATGACATGACTTCTTTTTAATTTTCTTATCATGGCCTCCAGTTTCTACTACGTGTACAATTAAGTTTACTGACGATGGATTTAAAAAGTAGATTCAAATCTTCCAATAATTTTGATTTATCTACTGTTCTGGATTCATAGATTTTCTTTATGGGCTGAAGAAATAAAAGAAATACTAGATTTGTTTCATCTTTATACATTGGTTCATCAAAGTATGTATAATGAAATCCGATAATAAACAAATGTGCGTTCAAGGATTTTGTTGTTCAAATAAATATAAATTAATTACAGAATTTCCTTTTCTTATAAATGTCTAAATTTCTAATAATAATTACTCTAAATGGCTAGATTTTCGGCTAACGGCTAAATTCAAAATTCTACTGGCCACATCATTGGACTAGAATCGGCTAGATCTAGCCGAAAGATGGCTAAATTGGCAACCCTACAAAGAACCTTCAATATATATATATATATATATATATATATATATATATATATATATATATATATATATATATATATATATATATATATATATATATATATATATATATATATATATATATATATATATATATATATATGGTGCACTGGGTATAATACTAAAATAATAATATTTTTTACATTAAAAGACAAACGTGAATTAAGATTGTATTTATAGAATAGTTTAAGTAAAAAATTAATAATGAAATAATTAATTTTCAATGTAGTATTCTAGAAATGATTTTAAATTAGTTTTTCATCGAAATCCTTTCAACTGGCAACATAGAAAAATACGTATACAAGCAGATCAAACTACATTAGGAATTTTTGAAGTGGAATTTTTTAAAGTAACATCCTCAGACCTTATTTTGTATAAAGATATATATGATCTTTTAAATGAAGTGACCTCCACCAATACAATATTCTATATATATATATATATATATATATATATATATATATATATATATATATATATATATATATATATATATATATATATATATATATATATATATATATATATATATATATATATATATATATATAATCGAACCTAACTTGATGAAGTGGGAGGGAGAGGGGGGGGGCTCTGGTACTGAGTTTTCTAAGTATTTATGAGGTTCGATCATTTTTGACTTTGCGCTTCCCCCCTTTTGTAAATTTAGTAGTTTCGACTCATAGCAAATTCCATCTTAAAAATCAATGTCAATTCTATTTCAAACGAATA
>SEYY01000022.1:13037-18037 GCA_009176605.1 Armadillidium nasatum | reverse complement strand
CCACAGAATTCACATCAAGTTGCTCAGTTAAGATGTATTTGTAGGTTAGGTATTTATTCGGTTAGGTATTGGATGCTTTAAAGGTAAGGCCAAAAGTTATAGAATTTGCTTCAAGTTGTTAAGTTAAAGTGTGTTTATAGGTTAAGTATTTATTAGGTTAGGTATAGGATTGTTTTAAAGGTAAGACCAAAAAAACACAGAATATCATCAAGTTGCTCAGCTAAGAAAGTATTTGTTGATTAGGTATTTATTTCGGTATTGTATAAAGATTCTTAAAAGGTAAGAGAAAAAAAACCACAGAATTTGCACCAAACTTCTTGAATTTAAAAAATCTTCTATAAAAATAAAAATGTTTGTACAAGTATAAGTTTTTATTTGGTTAGGCGCATCGGATTTCTTTATAAAGGTAAGACCGAAAATCACGAAATTAAAACCAACCTTCATAATTTTACAAAATTATACTAGAACAATGAAAAGTTGCTAAATAAAAATGTATTAATAGGGTAGGTATTTATTTGCTTAGGTATAGGATTCCTTCATAGGTAAGACCAAGAAAAACTACAGAATTAACAAAAAAAAAATTTCTTTATTTTGCAAAACCATACTAGAAAAATGCTAAATTACTAAATGAAATGTATTACTAGGTTTTAAATTAATTTTTAGTTACATATCGAGAGAGAGAGAGAGAGAGAGAGAGAGAGAGAGAGAGAGAGAGAGAGAGAGAGAGAGAGAGAGAGAGAGAGAGAGAGAGAGAGAGAGAGAGAGAGAGAATATTCGTTAGACTCTGCTTTGAAAGAAATATTTTATTTATAGAAGTAAAATATTTTATATAATATTAAGAAGCTAATAATCATTAATAATAAGTTAAATAATTAAAATAACCATCAACATAATTTAAAAATTGTTAAATTTAAATTAACTTTAAATTAAAATTAAATAAAAATTAAAATTATAAATTAAATTAAAATTAAATTTAATTAAAATTTTTAAATTCTTTTTAGAAATAATTTCAAGTAGAAATTAATAAAATTCCTACAAAACTTAAATATAGATTTTAAATATTTCTACATAACCCAGAATATATATATATATATATATATATATATATATATATATATATATATATATATATATATATATATATATATATATATATATATATATATATATATATATATATATATATATATATATATATATATATATATATATATATATATATATATATATATATATATATATATATATATATATATATATATATATATGTGTGTGTGTGAGCAAAAAAAAAAAAATGAAATACAGGTACAAGGAAGCAATTTATATTCTACAGACTTGAACACAAGATACTACAAAATACCAGCAGGAAAAAGCGTTACAATCCCATACGTCATGTACAAGCAAGTTGACAGATTCGACGCTTTTTCGGACAGCAATCCATTCAATTTTGAAGTCAGTTTTAGTGGGAAGAGACGTCAAATATGCAAAGAAGAAATTGCAAATCAACCTGATGTCTTTTCACTCCCGAGAGATTGCAAACACTGGCCACAAACTTCGTTTTCTCAGAACAAAATATACAACATTTTCATGTATCCAGAGGCATTTGACGCTAAGGTATGATATATATATATATATATATATATATATATATATATATATATATATATATATATATATATATATATATATATATATATATATATATATATATTATATATATATTTCAAAAGCCATGAACAAATTAAAGGCAGACATGTCCCAAAACAAGGTGTTTAAAAGCATATTAATGAGAAAATGGGACACCTATTAAATTAAAGGCCGACTTGTCCCCAAAAAAGGGTTTTAATGAGTGTATGTTAATGAGAAAATGGGACACCTATTATATATTGATGGAATTTTCATTAATATTTTAGTTTTAATACTACACTATAAAGCATTGATGTTGCTCTCAAAACCTTTCTACAAACTCTAGTTTTAAATTAATGTTATTTCGAGATTACAGGGCGTAGGGGAGTAGTTCTGTAATTTTATTTATCCAGTTAAAATTAAATTATTTTTAATATATATATATATATATATATATATATATATATATATATATATATATATATATATATATATATATATATATATATATATATATATATATATATATATATATATATATATATATATATATATATATATATATATAATATATTATATATATATATATAATATATATATATATATATATATATATATATATAATATGACACCAGGACATCTTAAAATACAACGATTTTACCTTCACCGAGTTTGTCATTCACAATACAGGAACGACCGATTTCTACATCCAAACATTTATTAAGCCTGAAACTAGTGCCCCAATATCTCTTCTAAAAGGTATGTATTTATTGATTGCTTCTGAGAGCGGACTTCACCTACGAGTGCAAATGCGGTGGCTCAAGGAAGATAAAATACTGCCCTTCAGGACACCACCAGTTCAGAGCGAGCGAACCGCACGCTCCGAGAGCTGGTGATGCTCTCCTGGTAAGGACTTAAATGTAAATTTTATCTTCATCATCATCTTGATTGGGAAAAACTTTTTTTGATCTTTTTGCACAGTTTTTGGAGAGAAAAATTGGGAACAACCCTCAATGATAAAATTAGAAAAACTTCAACTTATCTAATTTGGGTACTGATCTTACACTGGGGTTATTTAGTTTAATTCTTGTCTGCTACATTTAATTAGATAATGAATATTAGCTGATTAAGCATTAAAATTCTAATTTCATTATATCAAATTAATTTTATATTTAGAAGATTAAACAATAAAATTATCATATGACTTGGCAAGTTGACAGACTTGTACACAGTACCGAGTCTGTACTGTCTGTCAATTTGTCAAGCCAAATTAATATATATATATATATATATATATATATATATATATATATATATATATATATATATATATATATATATATATATATATAACTAGAATTTTAATGCTAAATCAGCCAATATTCATTATCTAATTCAAAGTAGTAGACTAAAATTAAGCTAAATACCCTCAGTGTAATAATAATAGTTCTCAAATTTGATAAATAAAAGATGCTCTAATTTTATCATTGAGGTTTTTCCCAGTTTTTCACTGTGAAAACTAAGAGGGTAAAAACTACCCTTCCCAACCCTGATCATAAATGTGGCAAAAATAATAAATTAAAAAGTAAAGAGGAAAACACTACCAAAATAATGTAAATGAGGACAGTCAGGGTAGTCAGGGAAACCTTGTACCCCCGATTTTCACAACTCTAATTCAGTGTAAATAGGATAAGTCTATGTAAAATCTATGCATTATTTTAGATAGAGCAAATAAGAACATTTTATACAAAAATTAATGTATGTAAAGCCATTGAAATATATCAGTTGTAACCGGAGACAGGGCCGCGGCTAAAGACGGAGCCCGTGATAAATTTTTGGGGGAGTCTGGTGGATCAAAAAGATTTTTAAGCAAAGTCAAGAAAGGTGAAAGATATTTGTTCAAAAAAAAAAAAAAAAAAAAAAATAAAAAAAAAATTTCAGCTCCCACTCTCCGATATCAAGTTTTTTTTCTCTTTTAGTCTGTTCCCTTTTCTGTCAATCAGAAACGTTTCTAAGTTTCTGTTATATTTTCCACCACTTCTGTTCTTTTCACAGAGATTTTTTTTTCCTATTTTTTGAAACTTTTTAATACATTAGTCTACATTTTATTCCGAAATAAAACATTGATGGGAATAGATCTGTTGCTGAAATCAGTGTTAGCAGATCCGAAAAGGTATAATATCTTTGCACCGCAAGACTCCTTCATATAAGATGTAGAACTATATATATATATATATATATATTAATATAATATTAATATATAATATATATATATATATATATATAATTATATATATATATATATATTATATATATATATTATATATATATATATTATATATATTATATATATATATATATATTTCCAGTTGATGGCAGTATCTCCAAAAGAACAAGACAGTAGTAACCCGCAGTAGTTCAACCCACTGGGCATATCACCGATAACGGTATGTATTCTTTCCAACATAATTAAAAAAAAAATGAAGAAAAAAATCGAAACTGTCAAATAAATGAAAAAAAAAATATTGAAAAAGTAAATAATGATTTAACGTAATTGGTTCTAAATTTATTTTTCTGATAGGAGGAAGTTTTTAGAAAAATAGAAGAAAAAGAAATATTCTTTTCTTTAAAATAATTCTTTATAATTATGTGTAACTAATTTTGCAAAATTTTGAAATTTGTATCAGAATAAACGATCTGATATTTAATATAAATATATTGGATGTATTTGAAAGAAAAAGAATGTTAAAATTTACTGTGAAGAATGATACACTAGAAACAATAAAAAATATGCTTTATACGAAGGATGAATAAAGTTCATTTTTGAATATACCCTTCAATTTTTCTTCATTTTTCATCACAGTTAGTAGAATAAAATCATTCATTTTAAAACATATTTGTGTTATATATGTTTAAGTTATGTATATATATTATATATGTTATATTTTTAAAATGAAAGGTTTAGAAAACAACTGTAAATTTAAGCTTCAAAAGGCAATGGAAGTCCTAAGGAGGATTAGAGTTTGTAATAAAACATGTTAATAAGGATGAATAAAGAGGTAAAAGAGGAAGAGAATCTAGTCTTCCTTCTTCCTTCTTCTTCCTTCCTTCCTTCTTCCTTCTTTTCAAGCAGAAACTCTGATTAGAAGAGTTTTAATTAATCATTTTAAAAAAAGAAAACAGATTTGACATAAGATCACTTCAAAAAATTGTCCTAACGATTCGTTTGGACAAGTGACAAAAATGTACACAAATTTTTTCAATTATTTTTATCGGTGAAGCGACTTTCTTATGCTTAACATGCCTTTTCTCTAATGAAAATTATAGTGTGACATTTTTGCCACTTGTCCCAACGATTTGTTATTACAATTTTT
>SEYY01000022.1:10000-12937 GCA_009176605.1 Armadillidium nasatum | reverse complement strand
TCAGTTGATGGATCATATCTCCAAAAGAAAAAGCCGACACATTCAACCGCAGTAGCTCAACCGCATTAGTTCAACCCAATATCACCGATAACGGTATGTATTTTTAAAAATAAAAAAAAAAAAGAAAAAATCGAAACTTCAAATAAATGAAAAAAAAAATATTGAAAAAGTAAATAATGATTTAACGTAATTGGTTCTAAATTTATTTTTCTGATAGGAGGAAGTTTTTAGAAAAATAGAAGAAAAAGAATCATTCTTTTCTTTAAAATAATTCTGTGTAACTAATTTTGCAAAATTTTGAAATTTGTCAGAATAAACGATCTGATATTTAATATAAATATATTGGATGTATTTGAAAGAAAAAGAATGTTAAAATTTACTGTGAAGAATGATACAATAGAAACAAAAAAAATATGCTTTATACGAAGGATGAATAAAGTTCATTTTAGAATATAGTCTTCAATTTTTTTTTTCATTATACATCAGAGTAAGTAGAATAAAATTATTCATTTTAAAACAAATTTATGTTATATATGCTTAAGTTATATATATTATATATATATATATATATATATATATATATATATATATATTATATATATATATATATATATATATATATATATTATATATATTATATATATATATATTATATATATATATATATATATATATAATATATATATATATATATATATATATATATATATATAATATATATATATATATATATATATATTATATATATATTGTGTGTATATTTTAAAAATGAAAGGTTTAGAAAACAACTGTAAATTTAAGCTTCAAAAGTCAATGGAAGTCCTAAGGAGGATTAGAGTTTGTAATAAAACATGTTAATAAGGATGAATAAAGAGGTAAAAGAGGAAGAGAATCTAGTCTTCCTTCTTCCTTCTTTTCAAGCAGAAACTCTGATTAGAAGAGTTTTAATTATTCATTTAAAAAGAAAAAAAAGAAAACAGATTTGCCATAAGATCACTTCAAAAAATTGTCCTAACGATTCGTTGGACAAGTGACAAAAATGTCACAACAAATTTTTTTCAGTTATTTTCTTATTAGAAAATAAATCGGTGAAGCGACTTTCTTATGCTTAACATGCCTTTTCTCTAATGAAAATTTTACTGTGACATTTTTGCCACTTGTCCCAACGATTTGTTATTACAATGTTTGTACTGATATTGTGAAACTTAAATGTTAGATAAATTATTTACCATTTTTTTTTTTTTTTTGCAAATTATTATTATTATTATTATTATTATTATTATTATTATTATTATTATTATTACATGATTATTATTATTATTATTATTATTATTATTAACATTATCTTTGAAATTACAGTAGAATGCGGCAGAAACAGGAAAAAATCTCAATTAGACAAAATCATTGGAGGACGACCTTCGCATCCTAAAGACTGGCCTTGGATGGCTGCTCTTTTGAAAGTTGATGATTCAGCTCTTATTTGTGGAGGAGTTTTAATCACAGACAGATATGTACTAACTGCTGCTCACTGCTTTAAAGAGTAAGTTATTTTATTCAATTGTATATGTTTAGTTTAAGTTATATATGTTTAAGTTATATATATTATATTTGTTTTAAGTTATATATGTTAACTATGAATATACTAGGCTTCTTAATTTAAAATAGCCATTTTTATTTTTTATTATATAACCAATATCACTTTTATTGTATAATGTATATATATATATATATATATATATATATATATAATATATATATATATATATATATATATATTATATAATTTATAATATATATATATATATTATATATATATATATATATATATATATATATATATATATATATATATATATATATATATATATATATATATATATATATATATATATATATATATATATATATATATATATATATATAATATATTATATTATATATAGATATATAATATTATATATATATATATATATATATATATATATATATATATATATATATATATATATATATATATATATATATATATATATATATATATATATATATATATATATATATATATATATATATATATATATATATATATATATATATATATATATATATATATATATATATATAATATATATATATATTTATATATTATATTATATATATATATATATATATATATATATTATATATATATATATATATATAATATATATAATGGTTGAGTGGGGTGAATTTGTAATGGGAGAGAAGGGAGTTGTATTCGTATGTGTGAGATGGGAATAGAGGAGTAGATTACTAGATGTAAATGTATTAAGAGAGGCAGCCATGGGTATATCTGATCATTACTTAGTAGTGTCGAGAGTCAAGGTTAAAATAGGTTGGGAGAAAGTAAAGAGGAGAAAGAGGGTGGTGGAGGTGGTGCGGGTAGAAAGGCTGGAAGAAGAGGAAAATAGAGGTGATTACATAAGAGGAATAAGAGAGAAGTGGAGAGAGATATTGATCAGTGAGGTGGAGGATGTTGGAGAGGAATGGAATAAATTGAAGATAGCTTTAGTGGAGGTTGTGAGAAGTGTGTGTGGGGTGAAGAAAATAGGGAATGGAAGGCGGAAGGGGAGTGAATGGTGAAATGAAGATTTGGAGAATATGGTGAAAAGAAAGAAGGACGCCTTTAACAGGTATCTGGGTACAAAGAAGGCACTGGATTGGGAGGAGATAGGGAGATGTGTAGGGAGGTGAAAAGAGAGTCAAGAGGGCAAAAGAAGAAGTAGAAGAGGAGTGACAGAAAGTTAGCAGAAATTTAAGGAAAGAAATAAAATGTTTTGGAAGAGGTAAATAGTGAGAAAAGGAGGGAAGAGAGGGGAGAGGAGTGAAAGGGGAAGATGGAGAAATATTACAGGGAGAGAAGGGTGTTGGAGAAAGATGGAAAATATTTTAGTGAAT
>SEYY01000022.1:0-5000 GCA_009176605.1 Armadillidium nasatum | reverse complement strand
AGTTGGTGGAAGTTCCAGTAACATTCTGAGAGAAATCGCGATTCCAATTTTGAGAAGACGAGATTGCGAATCCAGGTTTTCCCGCAACTCAATTACCCCCAACATGTTTTGTGCAAGTCTAAGGGGACTGGATTCTTGTCAGGTATATTAACTTTTTTTATATGTAAGTAATAAATAATAATAATAAATAAATAAATAATAAAAATTAAATATAATTCAATAAAGTATATACATTTGTACCCTTCACATAAGGGTTTTTATATATAAGGGGAAAGGTTAGGTTAGGTTAGGTTAGGTTAAGTTAAAGTTAGGTTAGGTTAGATTAAAGTTAGGTTAGGTTAAGTTTTTAAATCCTCTTAAAAATTCCACCACTATAATTTATGATTTCATATTTTAAAGAGAAGTAAACCTAAAGATATCAATATCTATATCCTCTCTCAGAAATTCCTTTTTCAGCCTATCAGTACACTACAAAAATTGTCCTAACGAATCGTTGAGACAAGTGGCAAAAATGTCACAGTAAAATTTTCAATAGAGAAAAGCATGTTTAGAAAGTCGCTTCAACAATTTATTTTATAATAAGAAAATAACTGAATAAATTTGTGACATTTTTGCCACTTGTCCCAACGATTCGTTAGGACAATTTTTGCAGTGTAGGCCAGAATCTTCAATCGAATTTTTTTTCAATTTTTAAGGCAATGTTATATTTATATACAATACATAAAAATATTTTGATGTATTCTGTTTGCTAACTACTTTTCTTTTTATATGATAACAGGGCGACTCAGGAGGACCTTTCATGATCCAACAGGATGATTCACGTTGGTACGTTGTGGGTATCGTGTCCTGGGGTATTGAATGTGGGCATATTGGCCTACCTGGTGTTTATACTAAAGTTAATAATTACATAGATTGGATTCAAAGGCATATTGAAGTATGAAATTATTATTATTATTATTATTATTATTATTATTATTATTATTATTATTATTATTATTATTATTATTATTAGTATCATTATTATTATTATTATCATTAATATCATAGGACGAATTCATCCCATTTGTTAGTTAAAAAAAGAAAACAAAAATGTTAAATATATATTTATATTTGTATTTTATTTTGTATACATTATTGTATTTTTTTTGCTTTTTTTTTTTTTAAAATTTTTTTTCAATTTTTTTTTTAATTATTATTATTATTATTATATTATTATTATTATTATTATTATTATTATTATTATTATTATTATTTTTTTTTTTTTTTTTTTTTTTATTTAAATTTCGCAATATATATATATATATATATATATTATATATATATATATATATATATATATATATATATATATATATATATATATATATATATATATATATATATATATATATATATATATATATATATATATATATTTATATATGTATGAAAGTGTTGACTATTAAAAAAATATTTAATAAAACTATCGAGACTGGCGTGTTTATTTCCTTTTATTTAAAAAATTTTTTTTTTATTTCATTCACTTTATTCAGTTTCCTGTCAGTAGGAATTGCATCTTTTCACATCCATCTTAATGAAATATATGGTTCTTTTCTGTAAATACATACCCAACAATTTTTTCTTGATATTCTAATCCTCTGAAAAGAGACTCCAGGTGTGTAAATACTATTCATTCCCATCCCAAAACCATCTTCTGTGATAAAGTAGCTTCATGTTAGAACAGTTCGCATTGTTTTAAACTAAATAATTTTCATCCAATCGGTCACCGTATCCATAGTGACGTCGAAAATCTTATTGGTAAACACATGCCAATCCTCAATCAGCTCATACATGACGTCAGAAACATATACATTTCTTATTGGTTAGCTATTCAGTTTCAAACTCCATGTGGAATATAGTCTTGTTATTCAGTGAAAGTTCAATAAAATATAAGTTAAAGAGATGGTTATATGTCTTTGATCATACTTTATTGATAAAAAGTTTAGCATGCTATGATGAATTGAGATATACATTGAAAGAAATAGGTAAGAAATGCATGTAATTTCCAATAAATTGTTTGTTGGAGAGTGGGAGACCTGAGTTTGGTTATGTCGAAGTACAAAAGTAAGTCTATATCAGGAGATAGGGAATGAAATGTGAACCAGAGAGAAATCTTTGAACATGCATAAGTGAAAAAATTTAGCTTAATGTTTAGATTTATGACGCATGCTGCGAGACTTAGAACAAAAACCTACACAACGTCTATGAAAAGTGTTGTAGAAATGTCTTAATGCAGTGAGAGAGCATGAATACAGCGTAAATAAAGACTTTCAGTATGCATTAGGGGGATATTTTGGGTGACAAATGTATTTAGATGGGTAGATAATAACTTTAAATGATTGTTAGAAGTAATATACATGTATTTTTGCTTTGATATGTCAAGTATGTCAGTGTATGTGATGTTAAACTAACTGTTCTTAATTGGAAACAATTGTTGTGTATGCGAGCAAATGTGAATGTGTTTGGGAGTATGTGGATATGACTGAGTCCTTATACGTACTTTACTACGTGCATAAGCGACGAAGTAGAAAAAATTTCAAAGTCCTACGAATGGGATTTGGTTACCATGACAATTTCATGAATGCGGACAGCATGGTAATGTAGTTATGTGGGTTTGTATGTACTTGTGTATGTGTTTATGCGAGATAAAAATAAAAAAAATAGAAAATAAAAGAAAAAAAGGATAAAAAGAGGAAAGAAAAAAGAAAAGAAATAGAAAAAATGAAAAAAAGGAAAAAGAGAAATAGAAAAAATGAAAAAAGGAAAAAGAGAAATAGAAAAAAATAGAAAATAAAAAGAGAAAAGAGAAAAAAAAATACAGAGATGATTGTTTAAGGTTAAAAATATATCAAGTTAGGTCTTGATTGCTTCTAAAGAAGAAGTTTGACGTTATAATATTTTAAATTCGTATTTAAAAGTGTTCAAATGACCCGTGATGATGACGTCATGAATGTTTATGCATACGTTTGCGCGCCTTCTTGGGCTTCTCGGATAAAGTGACTGTTTCAATATTTGCTAAAGTACTTTTAAAATTATCTCAAAATGGAAGGGTCAATTAACAAATGATTGGTTTAACACTTTATTTTATTATTTTTAACAAAAATGTTGTACAAAATTACTATTATTAAAGTTTTATAAATTCACATTGAAATATTATACAAAATATTATTTATTTAAATTAGAAAATATTATTTAACAATATATTTAAATATTGCACATAAGAATACATTATAATTGAAATTTTTAACATAGGCATTTTTTTTATTGAAATTACAATATATTACAGCATAAAATAAATAAATTTTACATTTTATAATAGTTTTTTTATAATGGTTTTCCCTTCGAGGTTTTCCCGGGAAAATTACTCCTCTTAGCGCGAACAAAGCAAAAAGAGCGGGAAAAGTGCATTAAGAACTTGTTAAAGCAATAGTTTACAATTTACATTATATTTTAAATGTTTTCTTTTTTACAATAATAGTTTATATTTTTATACATAAATAATAATTACTTTTATAACAAAAGGAAACTTTATTTTTATTTATGACAAGGTTTTAACTGTTGTTTCTTATTTAAAACACTATTGATATTATTCACAAGTTAATGCTTTAAAATACTTTTTATTAAAGAAAACGTTTTTTATATTTTTGGGTAAGTATTTAAATGACAATATATATATATATATATATATATATTATATATATATTATATATATATATATATATTATATATATATATATTATATATTATATATATATATATATTAATAAATATTAACATTTTTAAAATAATAACAATAATAATAATAATTTCATGGTTCAATATTTCTTTGAATCCAATCTAAGTAATTATTAACTTTAGTATAAACGCCAGGAAGGCTAATATGCCCACATCCTATGCCCCAAGACACAATACCCACAACGTACCAACGTGAATCATCCTGTTGGATCATGAAAGGTCCTCCTGAGTCTCCCTGTTTTCAAATAAAAAGAAAAGTACTTATCAAACAGAATACATGAAGATATTGTTACGTATTGTATATAAATATAACATTGACTTAATAAATTGATTTTCGATTGAAGATTTCTGGCCCTACACTGCAAAAATTGTGCTAACGAATCACTGGGACAAGTGGCAAAAATGTTTCAACAAATTTATTCAGTTATTTTCTTATTAGAAAATAAATCGGTGAAACGACTTTTTTATGCTTAACATGTCTTTTTTATAGTGAAAAGTTTACTGTGACATTTTTGCTACTTGTCCCAACGATTCGTTAGGACAATTTTTGTAGTGTACTGACAGACTGGAAAAGGACTTGCTGAGAGAGGACATAGATATTGATAAGCTTTGGTTTATTTCTCCTCTTTAAAATATGAAAACATAAATTATAGTGGTGGATTTTTTAAGAGGATTTAAAAACCTAACCTAATCTAACTTTAACCTAACCTAACCTAACTCTAACCTAACCTAACTTTAACATAACCTTTCCTCTTATATATAAAAAAAACTTATGTGAAAGGTACAAATGTATATACATACCTTTTTCAATTATTTATTTTTATTATTTATTTATTTACTATTATTATTTATTATTTAAATATACCAAAAGTTAATGTACCTGACAAGAATCCAATCCCCTTAGACTTGCACAAAACATGTTGGGGGTAATTGAGTTGCGGGAAAACCTGGATTCGCAATCTCGTCTTCTCAAAATTGGAATCGCGATTTCTCTCAAAATGTTACTGAAACTTCCACCAACTTGTTGTGTGCCCCATCCTTATATATATATATATATATATATATATATATAATATATATATATATATATATATATATATATATATATATATATTATATATATATATATATATATCTATATATATATATATATATATATAATATATATATATATATATATATATATATATATATATATATATATATATATATATATATATATATAT